>JAVVLW010000382.1:0-89000 GCA_034401795.1 Chaetoderma sp. LZ-2023a
GGGAGGTAAGTATCAACTCTCTCGTGAAAAAAGAAATCCTTGATTTCGTTTAGATTTAGGGAAGGCCATTAAAACACTACTCATTAACCGCTTGTCCCAGTGATCATCTTGTTCTCATCTTGTCAGGAACTGCTGTATGGATCAGGCTGAAACTTATTAAATTTAATTTCATCGATAGCTAAGGGTGATTAAAGTTTGTTCAAGAGAACTTGAATCTTGATAAAAAATGGTTGTCATGTATTAATCAAAATTTTGGATTGGTGGCCATATTGGATTTTTTATTGGCTGGATGGAACCCAAGGTTCAATCTGATTGTGTGGTGAGCATCCATCATTAATTTCCTACTAAATAGTGTTTGTACTAAAGTCCAATTTTGTATGTTATGTCTTGTTGCTACTGAATTGGAAGTATTATGTTTATTCAAATGCTAATGTTTCAAACGCTAATAGTACAGGTGAGTGCTAAGGTCCTTGGCCCTCTTGGTTCTCTAACCATCAACTTGTTATTTCCAGATGGGCTATAGACCTGGTGAAGGCTTAGGTAGTCATGGACAGGGTATCACTCAGCCTGTAGAGGCAGTGAAAAGAAAAAAGGACCGTGCAGCTTTAGCATATTATGGATCTGAGAAGCCTAATAAACCCGCTGAAATCAAACAACAGCAATATGTCGACTCTGATGAAGAGGAAAAGAAAGAGTTCCATAAGAAACTACATCAATGGAGAAAACAACCTGTGGTAAGCTTTCATGATTCTTTTATTTAAGGTAAAAATGACAATGATATAAACAACCCATGGTAAGCTTCCATGATTCTTTTATTTAAGTAAAAATGACAATGATATAAACAACCCATGGTAAGCTTCCATGATTCTTTTATTTAAGTAAAAATGACAATGATATAAACAACCCATGGTAAGCTTCCATGATTCTTTTAATTAAGTAAAAATGACAATGATATAAACAACGCGTAGTAAGCTTCCACGATTCTTTCATTTAAGCGAAAATGACAATGATATAAACAACCCATGGTAAGCTTCCATGATTCTTTTATTTAAGTAAAAATGACTGATATAAACAACTTGTGGTAAGCTTCCATCATTCTTTCATTTAAGGTAAAAATGACAATGATATAAACAACCCGTGGTAAGCTTCCATGATTCTCTCATTTATGTGAAAATGACAATGATATAAACAACCCATGGTAAGATTCTATGATTCTTTTATTTAAATGAAAATGACAATGAGATAAATAACCTGTGGTAAGCTTCTATGATTCTTTTATTTAAATGATATAAACAATTTAAGGTAAAAATGGCAATGACATAAACAACCCATGGTAAGCTTACATGATTCTTTAATTTAAGGTAAAAATGAGAATGATATAAACAACCCGTGGTAAGCTTCCATGATTCTTTCATTTAAGTAAAAATGGCAATGACATAAACAACCCATGGTAAGCTTCCACAATTCTTTCATTTAAGTAAAAATGACAATAATATAAACAACCCATGGTAAGCTTCTATGATTCTTTCATTAAATTAAAAATGACAATGATATAAACCCGTGGTAAGCTTCCATGATTCTTTCATTTAAGTAAAAATGACAATGATATAAACAACCCATGGTAAGCTTCTATGATTCTTTCATTTAAGTAAAAATGACAATGATATAAACAACCCATGGTAAGCGTCTATGATTCTTTCATTTACGGTAAAAAATGACAATGATATAAACAACCCGTGGTAAGCTTCCATGATTCTTTCATTTAAGGTAAAAATGACAATGACATAATCAACCCATGATAAGCTTCCATGATTCTTTCATTTAAGGTAAAAATTACAATGATATAAACAACCCGTGGTAAGCTTCCATGATTCTTTCATTTAAGTGAAAATGACAATGATATAAACAACCCATGGTAAGCTTCTATGATTCTTTCATTTAAGTAAAAATAACAATCATATAAACAACCCGTGATAAGCTTCTATAATTCTTTCATTTAAGTAAAAATAACAATCATATAAACAACCCATCGTACGCTTCCATGAGTCTTTTATTTCAATGAAAATGACAATGATATAAACAATTTAGGGTAAAAATGGCACTGACATAAACAACCCATGGTAAGCTTCCATGATTCTTTCATTTAAGGTAAAAGTGACAATGATATAAACAACCCATGGTAAGCGTCTATGATTCTTTCATTTAAGGTAAAAAATGACAATGATATAAACAACCCGTGGTAAGCTTCCATGATTCTTTCATTTAAGTAAAAATGACTGATATAAACAACCCGTGGTAAGCTTCCATGATTCTTTCATTTAAGGTAAAAATGACAATGACATAATCAACCCATGATAAGCTTCCATGATTCTTTCATTTAAGGTAAAAATGACAATGATATAAACAACCCGTGGTAAGCTTCCATGATTCTTTCATTTAAGTGAAAATGACAATGATATAAACAACCCATGGTAAGCTTCTATGATTCTTTCATTTAAGTAAAAATAACAATCATATAAACAACCCGTGGTAAGCTTCTATAATTCTTTCATTTAAGTAAAAATAACAATCATATAAACAACCCATGGTAAGCTTCTATGATTCTTTCATTTAAGTAAAAATTACAATGATATAAACAACCCATGGTAAGCTTCCATGAGTTTCATTTAAGGAAAAATGACAATGATATAAACAACCCATGGTAAGCTTCTATGATTCTTTCATTTAAGTAAAAATGACAATGATATAAACAACCCGTGGTAAGCTTCCATGATTCTTTCATTTAAGTAAAAATGACAATGATATAAACAACCCATGGTAAGTTTCCATGATTCTTTCATTAAATTAAAAATGACAATGATATAAACAACCCATGGTAAGCTTCCATGATTCTTTCATTTAAGTAAAAATGACAATAATATAACCAACCCGTGGTAAGCTTCCATGATTCTTTCATTTAAGGTAAAAATGACAATGATATAAACAACCCATGGTAAGCTTACATGATTCTTTCATTTAAGGTAAAAATGACAATGATATAAACAACCCATGGTAAGCGTCTATGATTCTTTCATTTAAGGTAAAAAAATGACAATGATATAAACAACCCGTGGTAAGCTTCCATGATTCGTTCATTTAAGGTAAAAATGACAATGGCATAAACAACCCGTGGTAAGCTTCCATGATTCTTTCATTTAAGAAAAAATGACAATGATATAAAAAACCCGTGGTAAGCTTCCATGATTCCTTAATTTAAGTAAAAATGAAAATGATATAAACAATTTAGGTTAAAATGGCACTGACATAAACAACCCATGGTAAGCTTCCATGATTCTTTCATTTAAGGTAAAAATGACAATGATATAAACAACCCATGGTAAGCGTCTATGATTCTTTCATTTAAGGTAAAAAATGACAATGATATAAACAACCCGTGGTAAGCTTCCATGACTCTTTCATTTAAGTAAAAATGACTGATATAAACAACCCGTGGTAAGCTTCCATGATTCTTTCATTTACGGTAAAAATGACAATGACATAATCAACCCATGATAAGCTTCCATGATTCTTTCATTTAAGGTAAAAATGACAATGATATAAACAACCCGTGGTAAGCTTCCATGATTCTTTCATTTAAGTGAAAATGACAATGATATAAACAACCCATGGTAAGCTTCTATGATTCTTTCATTTAAGTAAAAATAACAATCATATAAACAACCCGTGGTAAGCTTCTATAAATCTTTCATTTAAGTAAAAATAACAATCATATAAACAACCCATGGTAAGCTTCTATGATTCTTTCATTTAAGTAAAAATTACAATGATATAAACAACCCATGGTAAGCTTCCATGAGTTTCATTTAAGGAAAAATGACAATGATATAAACAACCCATGGTAAGCTTCTATGATTCTTTCATTTAAGTAAAAATGACAATGATATAAACAACCCGTGGTAAGCTTCCATGATTCTTTCATTTAAGTAAAAATGACAATGATATAAACAACCCATGGTAAGTTTCCATGATTCTTTCATTAAATTAAAAATGACAATGATTTAAACAACCCATGGTAAGCTTCTATGATTCTTTCATTTAAGTAAAAATGACAATAATATAACCAACCCGTGGTAAGCTTCCATGATTCTTTCATTTAAGGTAAAAATGACAATGATATAAACAACCCATGGTAAGCTTACATGATTCTTTCATTTACGGTAAAAATGACAATGATATAAACAACCCATGGTAAGCGTCTATGATTCTTTCATTTAAGGTAAAAAAATGACAATGATATAAACAACCCGTGGTAAGCTTCCATTATTCGTTCATTTAAGGTAAAAATGACAATGGCATAAACAACCCATGGTAAGCTTCCATGATTCGTTCATTTAAGTAAAAATGACAATAATATAACCAACCCGTGGTAAGCTTCCATGATTCTTTCATTTAAGAAAAAATGACAATGATATAAAAAACCCGTGGTAAGCTTCCATGATTCCTTAAGTTAAGTAAAAATGAAAATGATATAAACAACCCATGGTAAGCGTCTATGATTCTTTCATTTAAGGTAAAAAAATGACAATGATATAAACAACCCGTGGTAAGCTTCCATGATTCTTTCATTTACGGTAAAAATGACAATGATATAAACAATTTAGGTTAAAATGGCACTGACATAAACAACCCATGGTAAGCTTCCATGATTCTTTCATTTAAGGTAAAAATGACAATGATATAAACAACCCATGGTAAGCGTCTATGATTCTTTCATTTAAGGTAAAAAATTACAATGATATAAACAACCCGTGGTAAGCTTCCATGACTCTTTCATTTAAGTAAAAATGACTGATATAAACAACCCGTGGTAAGCTTCCATGATTCTTTCATTTACGGTAAAAATGACAATGACATAATCAACCCATGGTAAGCTTCCATGATTCTTTCATTTAAGGTAAAAATGACAATGATATAAACAACCCGTGGTAAGCTTCCATGATTCTTTCATTTAAGTGAAAATGACAATGATATAAACAACCCATGGTAAGCTTCTATGATTCTTTCATTTAGGTAAAAATAACAATCATATAAACAACCCGTGGTAAGCTGCTATGATTCTTTCATTTAAGTAAAAATAACAATCATATAAACAACCCGTGGTAAGCTTCTATGATTCTTTCGTTTAAGTAAAAATGACAATGATATAAACAACCCATGGTAAGCTTCCATGATTCTTTCATTTAAGCTAAAAATGACAATGATATAAACAATTTAGGTTAAAATGGCACTGACATAAAAACCCATGGTAAGCTTCCATGATTCTTTCATTTAAGGTAAAAGTGACAATGATATAAACAACCCATGGTAAGCGTCTATGATTCTTTCATTTAAGGTAAAAAATGACAATGATATAAACAACCCGTGGTAAGCTTCCATGACTCTTTCATTTAAGTAAAAATTACTGATATAAACAACCCGTGGTAAGCTTCCATGATTCTTTCATTTAAGGTAAAAATGACAATGACATAATCAACCCATGGTAAGCTTCCATGATTCTTTCATTTAAGGTAAAAATGACAATGATATAAACAACCTGTGGTAAGCTTCCATGATTCTTTCATTTAAGTGAAAATGACAATGATATAAACAACCCATGGTAAGCTTCTATGATTCTTTCATTTAAGTAAAAATAACAATCATATAAACAACCCGTGGTAAGCTTCTATGATTCTTTCATTTAAGTAAAAATGACAATGATATAAACAACCCATGGTAAGCTTCCATGAGTCTTTCATTTAAGTAAAAATGACAATGATATAAACAACCCATGGTAAGCTTCTATGATTCTTTCATTTAAGTAAAAATGACAATGATATAAACAACCCATGGTAAGCTTCCATGATTCTTTCATTTAAGTAAAAATGACAATCATATAAACAACCTGTGGTAAGCTTCCATGATTCTTTCAATAAAGTAAAAATGGCAATGATATAAACAACCCGTGGTAAGCTTCCATGACACTTTCATTTAAGTAAAAATGACTGATATAAACAACCCGTGGTAAGCTTCCATGATTCTTTCATTTAAGGTAAAAATGACAATGATATAAACAACCCGTGGTAAGCTTCCATGACTCTTTCATTTAAGTAAAAATGACTGATATAAACAACCCGTGGTAAGCTTCCATGATTCTTTCATTTGAGTAAAAATAACAATCATATAAACAACCCGTGGTAAGCTTCTATAATTCTTTCATTTAAGTAAAAATGACAATGATATAAACAACCCATGGTAAGCTTCCATGATTCTTTCATTTAAGTAAAAATGACAATGATATAACAACCCATGGTAAGCTTCCATGATTCTTTAATTTACGGCAAAAGTGACAATGATATAAACAACCCGTGGTAAGCTTCCATGATTCTTTCATTTAAGTGAAATTGGCAATGACATAAACAACCCATGGTAAGCTTCCATGATTCTTTCATTTAAGTAAAAATGACAATGATATAAACAACCCATGGTAAGCTTCTATGATTCTTTCATTTAAGTAAAAATGACAATCATATAAACAACCTGTGGTAAGCTTCCATGATTCTTTCATTAAAGTAAAAATGGCAATGACATAAACATCCCATGGTAAGCTTCCACGATTCTTTCATTTAAGTAAAAATTACAATGATATAAACAACCCATGGTAAGCTTCCATGATTCTTTCATTTAAGTAAAAATGACAATGATATAAACAACCCATGGTAAGCTTCCATGAGTCTTTTATTTCTATGAAAATGACAATGATATAAACAATTTAGGGTAAAAATGGCACTGACATAAACAACCCATGGTAAGCTTCCATGATTCTTTCATTTAAGGTAAAAATGACAATGATATAAACAACCCATTGTAAGCGTCTGTGATTCTTTCATTTAAGAGAAAATGACAATGATATAAACAACCCGTGGTAAGCTTCCATGATTCTTTCATTTAAGTAAAAATGACAATGATATAAACAACCCATGGTAAGCTTCTATGATTCTTTCATTTAGGTAAAAATAACAATCATATAAACAACCCGTGGTAAGCTGCTATGATTCTTTCATTTAAGTAAAAATAACAATCATATAAACAACCCGTGGTAAGCTTCTTTGATTCTTTCGTTTAAGTAAAAATGACAATGATATAAACAACCCATGGTAAGCTTCCATGATTCTTTCATTTAAGCTAAAAATGACAATGATATAAACAATTTAGGTTAAAATGGCACTGACATAAATAACCCATGGTAAGCTTCCATGATTCTTTCATTTAAGGTAAAAAATTACAATGATATAAACAACCCGTGGTAAGCTTCCATGACTCTTTCATTTAAGTAAAAATGACTGATATAAACAACCCGTGGTAAGCTTCCATGATTCTTTCATTTACGGTAAAAATGACAATGACATAATCAACCCATGGTAAGCTTCCATGATTCTTTCATTTAAGGTAAAAATGACAATGATATAAACAACCCGTGGTAAGCTTCCATGATTCTTTCATTTAAGTGAAAATGACAATGATATAAACAACCCATGGTAAGCTTCTATGATTCTTTCATTTAGGTAAAAATAACAATCATATAAACAACCCGTGGTAAGCTGCTATGATTCTTTCATTTAAGTAAAAATAACAATCATATAAACAACCCGTGGTAAGCTTCTATGATTCTTTCGTTTAAGTAAAAATGACAATGATATAAACAACCCATGGTAAGCTTCCATGATTCTTTCATTTAAGCTAAAAATGACAATGATATAAACAATTTAGGTTAAAATGGCACTGACATAAATAACCCATGGTAAGCTTCCATGATTCTTTCATTTAAGGTAAAAGTGACAATGATATAAACAACCCATGGTAAGCGTCTATGATTCTTTCATTTAAGGTAAAAAATTACAATGATATAAACAACCCGTGGTAAGCTTCCATGACTCTTTCATTTAAGTAAAAATGACTGATATAAACAACCCGTGGTAAGCTTCCATGATTCTTTCATTTAAGGTAAAAATGACAATGACATAATCAACCCATGGTAAGCTTCCATGATTCTTTCATTTAAGGTAAAAATGACAATGATATAAACAACCTGTGGTAAGCTTCCATGATTCTTTCATTTAAGTGAAAATGACAATGATATAAACAACCCATGGTAAGCTTCTATGATTCTTTCATTTAAGTAAAAATAACAATCATATAAACAACCCGTGGTAAGCTTCTATGATTCTTTCATTTAAGTAAAAATGACAATGATATAAACAACCCATGGTAAGCTTCCATGAGTCTTTCATTTAAGTAAAAATGACAATGATATAAACAACCCATGGTAAGCTTCTATGATTCTTTCATTTAAGTAAAAATGACAATGATATAAACAACCCATGGTAAGCTTCCATGATTCTTTCATTTAAGTAAAAATGACAATCATATAAACAACCTGTGGTAAGCTTCCATGATTCTTTCAATAAAGTAAAAATGGCAATGATATAAACAACCCGTGGTAAGCTTCCATGACTCTTTCATTTAAGTAAAAATGACTGATATAAACAACCCGTGGTAAGCTTCCATGATTCTTTCATTTAAGGTAAAAATGACAATGATATAAACAACCCGTGGTAAGCTTCCATGACTCTTTCATTTAAGTAAAAATGACTGATATAAACAACCCGTGGTAAGCTTCCATGATTCTTTCATTTGAGTAAAAATAACAATCATATAAACAACCCGTGGTAAGCTTCTATAATTCTTTCATTTAAGTAAAAATGACAATGATATAAACAACCCATGGTAAGCTTCCATGATTCTTTCATTTAAGTAAAAATGACAATGATATAACAACCCATGGTAAGCTTCCATGATTCTTTAATTTACGGCAAAAGTGACAATGATATAAACAACCCGTGGTAAGCTTCCATGATTCTTTCATTTAAGTGAAATTGGCAATGACATAAACAACCCATGGTAAGCTTCCATGATTCTTTCATTTAAGTAAAAATGACAATGATATAAACAACCCATGGTAAGCTTCCATGAGTCTTTTATTTCTATGAAAATGACAATGATATAAACAATTTAGGGTAAAAATGGCACTGACATAAACAACCCATGGTAAGCTTCCATGATTCTTTCATTTAAGGTAAAAATGACAATGATATAAACAACCCATTGTAAGCGTCTGTGATTCTTTCATTTAAGGTAAAAAATGACAATGATATAAACAACCCGTGGTAAGCTTCCATGATTCTTTCATTTAAGTAAAAATGACTGATATAAACAACCCGTGGTAAGCTTCCATGATTCTTTCATTTGAGTAAAAATAACAATCATATAAACAACCCGTGGTAAGCTTCTATAATTCTTTCATTTAAGTAAAAATGACAATGATATAAACAACCCATGGTAAGCTTCCATGATTCTTTCATTTAAGTAAAAATGACAATGATATAACAACCCATGGTAAGCTTCTATGATTCTTTCATTAAATTAAAAATGACAATGATATAAACAACCCGTGGTAAGCTTCCATGATTCTTTCATTTAAGTAAAAATGACAATGATATAAACAACCCATGGTAGGCTTCCATGATTCTTTTATTTAAATGAAAATGACAATGATATAAACAATTTAAGGTTAAAATGGCAATGACATAAACAACCCATGGTAAGCTTCCATGATTCATTCATTTAAGTAAAAATGACAATGATATAAACAACCCATGGTAAGCTTCTATGATTCTTTTATTTAAATGTAAATGACAATGATATAAACAACCCATCGGAAGCTTCCATGATTCTTTCAATTAAGTAAAAATGGCAATGATATAAACAACCCGTGGTAAGCTTCCATGATTCTTTAATTTAAGTAAAAATGAAAATGATATAAACAACGCATGGTAAGCATCTATGATTCTTTTATTTAAGTAAAAATGACTGATATAAACAACTCGTGGTAAGCTTCCATTATTCTTTCATTTAAGGTAAAAATGACAATGATATAAACAACCCGTGGTAAGCTTCCATGATTCTTTCATTTAAGTAAAAATGAAAATGATATAAACAACCCATGGTAAGCTTCTATGATTCTTTTATTTAAGTAAAAATGACTGATATAAACAACCCGTGGTAAGCTTCCATGATTCTTTCATTTACGGTAAAAATGACAATGACATAATCAACCCATGGTAAGCTTCCATGATTCTTTCATTTAAGGTAAAAATGACAATGATATAAACAACCCGTGGTAAGCTTCCATGATTCTTTCATTTAAGTGAAAATGACAATGATATAAACAACCCATGGTAAGCTTCTATGATTCTTTCATTTAGGTAAAAATAACAATCATATAAACAACCCGTGGTAAGCTGCTATGATTCTTTCATTTAAGTAAAAATAACAATCATATAAACAACCCGTGGTAAGCTTCTATGATTCTTTCGTTTAAGTAAAAATGACAATGATATAAACAACCCATGGTAAGCTTCCATGATTCTTTCATTTAAGCTAAAAATGACAATGATATAAACAATTTAGGTTAAAATGGCACTGACATAAATAACCCATGGTAAGCTTCCATGATTCTTTCATTTAAGGTAAAAGTGACAATGATATAAACAACCCATGGTAAGCGTCTATGATTCTTTCATTTAAGGTAAAAAATGACAATGATATAAACAACCCGTGGTAAGCTTCCATGACTCTTTCATTTAAGTAAAAATGACTGATATAAACAACCCGTGGTAAGCTTCCATGATTCTTTCATTTAAGGTAAAAATGACAATGACATAATCAACCCATGGTAAGCTTCCATGATTCTTTCATTTAAGGTAAAAATGACAATGATATAAACAACCTGTGGTAAGCTTCCATGATTCTTTCATTTAAGTGAAAATGACAATGATATAAACAACCCATGGTAAGCTTCTATGATTCTTTCATTTAAGTAAAAATAACAATCATATAAACAACCCGTGGTAAGCTTCTATGATTCTTTCATTTAAGTAAAAATGACAATGATATAAACAACCCATGGTAAGCTTCCATGAGTCTTTCATTTAAGTAAAAATGACAATGATATAAACAACCCATGGTAAGCTTCTATGATTCTTTCATTTAAGTAAAAATGACAATGATATAAACAACCCATGGTAAGCTTCCATGATTCTTTCATTTAAGTAAAAATGACAATCATATAAACAACCTGTGGTAAGCTTCCATGATTCTTTCAATAAAGTAAAAATGGCAATGATATAAACAACCCGTGGTAAGCTTCCATGACTCTTTCATTTAAGTAAAAATGACTGATATAAACAACCCGTGGTAAGCTTCCATGATTCTTTCATTTAAGGTAAAAATGACAATGATATAAACAACCCGTGGTAAGCTTCCATGACTCTTTCATTTAAGTAAAAATGACTGATATAAACAACCCGTGGTAAGCTTCCATGATTCTTTCATTTGAGTAAAAATAACAATCATATAAACAACCCGTGGTAAGCTTCTATAATTCTTTCATTTAAGTAAAAATGACAATGATATAAACAACCCATGGTAAGCTTCCATGATTCTTTCATTTAAGTAAAAATGACAATGATATAACAACCCATGGTAAGCTTCTATGATTCTTTCATTAAATTAAAAATGACAATGATATAAACAACCCGTGGTAAGCTTCCATGATTCTTTCATTTAAGTAAAAATGACAATGATATAAACAACCCATGGTAAGCTTCTATGATTCTTTTATTTAAATGTAAATGACAATGATATAAACAACCCATTGGAAGCTTCCATGATTCTTTCAATTAAGTAAAAATGGCAATGATATAAACAACCCGTGGTAAGCTTCCATGATTCTTTAATTTAAGTAAAAATGAAAATGATATAAACAACGCATGGTAAGCATCTATGATTCTTTTATTTAAGTAAAAATGACTGATATAAACAACTCGTGGTAAGCTTCCATTATTCTTTCATTTAAGGTAAAAATGACAATGATATAAACAACCCGTGGTAAGCTTCCATGATTCTTTCATTTAAGTAAAAATGAAAATGATATAAACAACCCATGGTAAGCTTCTATGATTCTTTTATTTAAGTAAAAATGACTGATATAAACAACTCGTGGTAAGCTTTCATTATTCTTTCATTTACGGTGAAAATGACAATGATATAAACAACCCATGGTAAGCTTCTATGATTCTTTTATTTAAATGAAAATGACAATGAGATAAATAACCTGTTGTAAGCTTCTATGATTCTTTTATTTAAATGATATAAACAATTTAAGGTAAAAATGGCAATGACATAAACAACCCATGGTAAGCTTCCATGATTCTTTAATTTAAGGTAAAAATAACAATGATATAAATAACCCGTGGTAAGCTTCCATGATTCTTTCATTTAAGTAAAATTGGCAATGATATAAACAACCCATGGTAAGCTTGCATGATTCTTTCATTTAAGTAAAAATGACAATGATATAAACAACCCATGGTAAGCTTCCATGATTCTTTCATTTAAGTAAAAATGACTGATATAAACAACCCGTGGTAAGCTTCCATGATTCTTTCATTTACGGTAAAAATGCTAATGACATAAACAACCCATGGTAAGCTTCCACGATTCTTTCATTTAAGTAAAAATTACAATGATATAAACAATCCGTGGCAAGCTTCCATGATTCTTTCATTAAAGTAAAAATGACAATGATATAAACAACCTGTGGTAAGCTTCTATGATTCTTTCATTAAATTAAGAATGGCAATGATATAAACAACCCATGGTAAGCTTCCATGATTCTTTTATTTCAATGAAAATGACAATGATATAAACAATTTAGGGTAAAAATGGTACTGACATAAACAACCCATGGTAAGCTTCCATGATTCTTTCATTTAAGGTAAAAGTGACAATGATATAAACAACCCATGGTAAGCGTCTATGATTCTTTCATTTAAGGTAAAAAAATGACAATGATATAAACAACCCATGGTAAGCTTCCATGATTCTTTCATTTAAGTAAAAATGACTGATATAAACAACCCGTGGTAAGCTTCCATGATTCTTTCATTTAAGGTAAAAATGACAATGACATAATCAACCCATGGTAAGCTTCCATGATTCTTTCATTTAAGGTAAAAATGACAATGATATAAACAACCCGTGGTAAGCTTCTATGATTCTTTCATTTAAGTAAAAATAACAATCATATAAACAACCTGTGGTAAGCTTCTATGTTTCGTTCATTTAAGTAAAAATGACAATGATATAAACAACCCGTGGTAAGCTTCCATGATTCTTTCATTTAAGTAAAAATGACAATGATATAAACAACCTGTGGTAAGCTTCCATGATTCTTTCATTAAAGTAAAAATGACAATGATATAAACAACCCGTGGTAAGCTTCCATGATTCTTTCATTAAAGTAAAAATGACAATGATATAAACAACCCGTGGTAAGCTTCCATGATTCTTTCATTTAAGAAAAAATGACAATGATATAAAAAACCCGTGGTAAGCTTCCATGATTCCTTAATTTAAGTAAAAATGAAAATGATATAAACAACCCATGGTAAGCTTCTATGATTCTTTTATTTAAGTAAAAATGACTGATATAAACAACCCGTGGTAAGCTTCCATTATTCTTCCATTTAAGGTTAAAATGACAATGATATAAACAACCAGTGGTAAGCTTCCATGATTCTCTCATTTAGGTGAAAATGACAATGATATAAACAACCCATGTTAAGCTTCTATGGTTCTTTTATTTAAATGAAAATGACAATGAGATAAATAACCTGTGGTAAGCTTCTATGATTCTTTTATTTAAATGATATAAACAATTTAAGGTAGAAATGGCAATGACATAAACAACCCATGGTAAGCTTCCATGATTCTTTAATTTAAGGTAAAAATGACAATGACATAATCAACCCATGATAAGCTTCCATGATTCTTTGATTTAAGGTAAAAATGACAATGATATAAACAACCCGTGGTAAGCTTCCATGATTCTTTCATTTAAGTGAGGATGACAATGATATAAACAACCCATGGTAAGCTTCTATGATTCTTTCATTTAAGTAAAAATAACAATCATATAAACAACCCGTGGTAAGCTTCTATAATTCTTTCTTTCATTTAAGTAAAAATAACAATCATATAAACAACCCATGGTAAGCTTCTATGATTCTTTCATTTAACTAAAAATTACAATGATATAAACAACCCATGGTAAGCTTCCATGAGTCTTTCATTTAAGTAAAAATGACAGTGATATAAACAACCCATGGTAAGCTTCTATGATTCTTTCATTTAGGTAAAAATAACAATCATATAAACAACCCGTGGTAAGCTTCTATAATTCTTTCTTTCATTTAAGTAAAAATGACAATGATATAACAACCCATGGTAAGCTTCCATGATTCTTTAATTTAAGGTAAAAGTGACAATGATATAAACAACCCGTGGTAAGCTTCCATGATTCTTTCATTTAAGTGAAATTGGCAATGACATAAACAACCCATGGTAAGCTTCCATGATTCTTTCATTTAAGTAAAAATGACAATGATATAAACAACCCATGGTAAGCTTCTATGATTCTTTCATTTAAGTAAAAATGACAATCATATAAGCAACCTGTGGTAAGCTTCCATGATTCTTTCGTTAAAGTAAAAATGGCAATGACATAAACATCCCATGGTAAGCTTCCACGATTCTTTCATTTAAGTAAAAATGACAATGATATAAACAACCCATGGTAAGCTTCCATGATTCTTTCATTTAAGTAAAAATGACAATGATATAAACAACCCATGGTAAGCTTCCATGAGTCTTTTATTTCAAGGAAAATGACAATGATATAAACAATTTAGGGTAAAAATGGCACTGACATAAACAACCCATGGTAAGCTTCCATGATTCTTTCATTTAAGGTAAAAATGACAATGATATAAACAACCCGTGGTAAGCTTCCATGATTCTTTCATTTAAGTAAAAATGACTGATATAAACAACCCGTGGTAAGCTTCCATGATTCTTTCATTTAAGTAAAAATAACAATCATATAAACAACCCGTGGTAAGCTTCTATAATTCTTTCATTTAAGTAAAAATGACAATGATATAAACAACCCATGGTAAGCTTCCATGATTCTTTCATTTAAGTAAAAATGACAATGATATAACAACCCATGGTAAGCTTCTATGATTCTTTCATTAAATTAAAAATGACAATGATATAAACAACCCGTGGTAAGCTTCCATGATTCTTTCATTTAAGTAAAAATGACAATGATATAAACAACCCATGGTAGGCTTCCATGATTCTTTTATTTAAATGAAAATGACAATGATATAAACAATTTAAGGTTAAAATGGCAATGACATAAACAACCCATGGTAAGCTTCCATGATTCATTCATTTAAGTAAAAATGACAATGATATAAACAACCCATGGTAAGCTTCTATGATTCTTTTATTTAAATGTAAATGACAATGATATAAACAACCCATTGGAAGCTTCCATGATTCTTTCAATTAAGTAAAAATGGCAATGATATAAACAACCCGTGGTAAGCTTCCATGATTCTTTAATTTAAGTAAAAATGAAAATGATATAAACAACGCATGGTAAGCATCTATGATTCTTTTATTTAAGTAAAAATGACTGATATAAACAACTCGTGGTAAGCTTCCATTATTCTTTCATTTACGGTAAAAATGACAATGATATAAACAACCCGTGGTAAGCTTCCATGATTCTTTCATTTAAGTAAAAATGAAAATGATATAAACAACCCATGGTAAGCTTCTATGATTCTTTTATTTAAGTAAAAATGACTGATATAAACAACTCGTGGTAAGCTTTCATTATTCTTTCATTTACGGTGAAAATGACAATGATATAAACAACCCATGGTAAGCTTCTATGATTCTTTTATTTAAATGAAAATGACAATGAGATAAATAACCTGTTGTAAGCTTCTATGATTCTTTTATTTAAATGATATAAACAATTTAAGGTAAAAATGGCAATGACATAAACAACCCATGGTAAGCTTCCATGATTCTTTAATTTAAGGTAAAAATAACAATGATATAAATAACCCGTGGTAAGCTTCCATGATTCTTTCATTTAAGTAAAATTGGCAATGATATAAACAACCCATGGTAAGCTTGCATGATTCTTTCATTTAAGTAAAAATGACAATGATATAAACAACCCATGGTAAGCTTCCATGATTCTTTCATTTAAGTAAAAATGACTGATATAAACAACCCGTGGTAAGCTTCCATGATTCTTTCATTTACGGTAAAAATGCTAATGACATAAACAACCCATGGTAAGCTTCCACGATTCTTTCATTTAAGTAAAAATTACAATGATATAAACAATCCGTGGCAAGCTTCCATGATTCTTTCATTAAAGTAAAAATGACAATGATATAAACAACCTGTGGTAAGCTTCTATGATTCTTTCATTAAATTAAGAATGGCAATGATATAAACAACCCATGGTAAGCTTCCATGATTCTTTTATTTCAATGAAAATGACAATGATATAAACAATTTAGGGTAAAAATGGTACTGACATAAACAACCCATGGTAAGCTTCCATGATTCTTTCATTTAAGGTAAAAGTGACAATGATATAAACAACCCATGGTAAGCGTCTATGATTCTTTCATTTAAGGTAAAAAAATGACAATGATATAAACAACCCATGGTAAGCTTCCATGATTCTTTCATTTAAGTAAAAATGACTGATATAAACAACCCGTGGTAAGCTTCCATGATTCTTTCATTTAAGGTAAAAATGACAATGACATAATCAACCCATGGTAAGCTTCCATGATTCTTTCATTTAAGGTAAAAATGACAATGATATAAACAACCCGTGGTAAGCTTCTATGATTCTTTCATTTAAGTAAAAATAACAATCATATAAACAACCTGTGGTAAGCTTCTATGTTTCGTTCATTTAAGTAAAAATGACAATGATATAAACAACCCGTGGTAAGCTTCCATGATTCTTTCATTTAAGTAAAAATGACAATGATATAAACAACCTGTGGTAAGCTTCCATGATTCTTTCATTAAAGTAAAAATGACAATGATATAAACAACCCGTGGTAAGCTTCCATGATTCTTTCATTAAAGTAAAAATGACAATGATATAAACAACCCGTGGTAAGCTTCCATGATTCTTTCATTTAAGAAAAAATGACAATGATATAAAAAACCCGTGGTAAGCTTCCATGATTCCTTAATTTAAGTAAAAATGAAAATGATATAAACAACCCATGGTAAGCTTCTATGATTCTTTTATTTAAGTAAAAATGACTGATATAAACAACCCGTGGTAAGCTTCCATTATTCTTCCATTTAAGGTTAAAATGACAATGATATAAACAACCAGTGGTAAGCTTCCATGATTCTCTCATTTAGGTGAAAATGACAATGATATAAACAACCCATGTTAAGCTTCTATGGTTCTTTTATTTAAATGAAAATGACAATGAGATAAATAACCTGTGGTAAGCTTCTATGATTCTTTTATTTAAATGATATAAACAATTTAAGGTAGAAATGGCAATGACATAAACAACCCATGGTAAGCTTCCATGATTCTTTAATTTAAGGTAAAAATGACAATGACATAATCAACCCATGATAAGCTTCCATGATTCTTTGATTTACGGTAAAAATGACAATGATATAAACAACCCGTGGTAAGCTTCCATGATTCTTTCATTTAAGTGAGGATGACAATGATATAAACAACCCATGGTAAGCTTCTATGATTCTTTCATTTAAGTAAAAATAACAATCATATAAACAACCCGTGGTAAGCTTCTATAATTCTTTCTTTCATTTAAGTAAAAATAACAATCATATAAACAACCCATGGTAAGCTTCTATGATTCTTTCATTTAAGTAAAAATTACAATGATATAAACAACCCATGGTAAGCTTCCATGAGTCTTTCATTTAAGTAAAAATGACAGTGATATAAACAACCCATGGTAAGCTTCCATGATTCTTTCATTTAAGTAAAAATGACAATGATATAAACAACCCATGGTAAGCTTCTATGATTCTTTCATTTAGGTAAAAATAACAATCATATAAACAACCCGTGGTAAGCTTCTATAATTCTTTCTTTCATTTAAGTAAAAATGACAATGATATAACAACCCATGGTAAGCTTCCATGATTCTTTAATTTAAGGTAAAAGTGACAATGATATAAACAACCCGTGGTAAGCTTCCATGATTCTTTCATTTAAGTGAAATTGGCAATGACATAAACAACCCATGGTAAGCTTCCATGATTCTTTCATTTAAGTAAAAATGACAATGATATAAACAACCCATGGTAAGCTTCTATGATTCTTTCATTTAAGTAAAAATGACAATCATATAAGCAACCTGTGGTAAGCTTCCATGATTCTTTCGTTAAAGTAAAAATGGCAATGACATAAACATCCCATGGTAAGCTTCCACGATTCTTTCATTTAAGTAAAAATGACAATGATATAAACAACCCATGGTAAGCTTCCATGATTCTTTCATTTAAGTAAAAATGACAATGATATAAACAACCCATGGTAAGCTTCCATGAGTCTTTTATTTCAAGGAAAATGACAATGATATAAACAATTTAGGGTAAAAATGGCACTGACATAAACAACCCATGGTAAGCTTCCATGATTCTTTCATTTAAGGTAAAAATGACAATGATATAAACAACCCATTGTAAGCGTCTGTGATTCTTTCATTTAAGGTAAAAAATGACAATGATATAAACAACCCGTGGTAAGCTTCCATGATTCTTTCATTTAAGTAAAAATGACTGATATAAACAACCCGTGGTAAGCTTCCATGATTCTTTCATTTAAGTAAAAATAACAATCATATAAACAACCCGTGGTAAGCTTCTATAATTCTTTCATTTAAGTAAAAATGACAATGATATAAACAACCCATGGTAAGCTTCCATGATTCTTTCATTTAAGTAAAAATGACAATGATATAACAACCCATGGTAAGCTTCTATGATTCTTTCATTAAATTAAAAATGACAATGATATAAACAACCCGTGGTAAGCTTCCATGATTCTTTCATTTAAGTAAAAATGACAATGATATAAACAACCCATGGTAGGCTTCCATGATTCTTTTATTTAAATGAAAATGACAATGATATAAACAATTTAAGGTTAAAATGGCAATGACATAAACAACCCATGGTAAGCTTCCATGATTCATTCATTTAAGTAAAAATGACAATAATATAACCAACCCATGGTAAGCTTCCATGATTCTTTCATTTAAGTAAAAATGGCAATGATATAAACAACCCGTGGTAAGCTTCCATGATTCTTTCATTTAAGTAAAAATGAAAATGATATAAACAACCCATGGTAAGCTTCTATGATTCTTTTATTTCAATGAAAATGACAATGATATAAACAACCCATGGTAAGCTTCTATGATTCTTTTATTTAAATGTAAATGACAATGATATAAACAACCCATCGTAAGCTTCCATGATTCTTTCATTTAAGTAAAAATGGCAATGATATAAACAACCCGTGGTAAGCTTCCATGATTCTTTAATTTAAGTAAAAATGAAAATGATATAAACAACGCATGGTAAGCATCTATGATTCTTTTATTTAAGTAAAAATGACTGATATAAACAACTCGTGGTAAGCTTCCATTATTCTTTCATTTAAGGTAAAAATGACAATGATATAAACAACCAGTGGTAAGCTTCCATGATTCTCTCATTTAGGTGAAAATGACAATGATATAAACAACCCATGTTAAGCTTCTATGGTTCTTTTATTTAAATGAAAATGACAATGAGATAAATAACCTGTGGTAAGCTTCTATGATTCTTTTATTTAAATGATATAAACAATTTAAGGTAGAAATGGCAATGACATAAACAACCCATGGTAAGCTTCCATGATTCTTTAATTTAAGGTAAAAATGACAATGACATAATCAACCCATGATAAGCTTCCATGATTCTTTGATTTAAGGTAAAAATGACAATGATATAAACAACCCGTGGTAAGCTTCCATGATTCTTTCATTTAAGTGAGGATGACAATGATATAAACAACCCATGGTAAGCTTCTATGATTCTTTCATTTAAGTAAAAATAACAATCATATAAACAACCCGTGGTAAGCTTCTATAATTCTTTCTTTCATTTAAGTAAAAATAACAATCATATAAACAACCCATGGTAAGCTTCTATGATTCTTTCATTTAAGTAAAAATTACAATGATATAAACAACCCATGGTAAGCTTCCATGAGTCTTTCATTTAAGTAAAAATGACAGTGATATAAACAACCCATGGTAAGCTTCCATGATTCTTTCATTTAAGTAAAAATGACAATGATATAAACAACCCATGGTAAGCTTCTATGATTCTTTCATTTAAGTAAAAATAACAATCATATAAACAACCCGTGGTAAGCTTCTATAATTCTTTCTTTCATTTAAGTAAAAATGACAATGATATAACAACCCATGGTAAGCTTCCATGATTCTTTAATTTAAGGTAAAAGTGACAATGATTTAAACAACCCGTGGTAAGCTTCCATGATTCTTTCATTTAAGTGAAATTGGCAATGACATAAACAACCCATGGTAAGCTTCCATGATTCTTTCATTTAAGTAAAAATGACAATGATATAAACAACCCATGGTAAGCTTCTATGATTCTTTCATTTAAGTAAAAATGACAATCATATAAGCAACCTGTGGTAAGCTTCCATGATTCTTTCGTTAAAGTAAAAATGGCAATGACATAAACATCCCATGGTAAGCTTCCACGATTCTTTCATTTAAGTAAAAATGACAATGATATAAACAACCCATGGTAAGCTTCCATGATTCTTTCATTTAAGTAAAAATGACAATGATATAAACAACCCATGGTAAGCTTCCATGAGTCTTTTATTTCAAGGAAAATGACAATGATATAAACAATTTAGGGTAAAAATGGCACTGACATAAACAACCCATGGTAAGCTTCCATGATTCTTTCATTTAAGGTAAAAATGACAATGATATAAACAACCCATTGTAAGCGTCTGTGATTCTTTCATTTAAGGTAAAAAATGACAATGATATAAACAACCCGTGGTAAACTTCCATGATTCTTTCATTTAAGTAAAAATGACTGATATAAACAACCCGTGTTTCACTTCAAGAGTATACTTACCTCCCTAATACTTTTGATATTGCTAAATATTGGCTTTCACTCAATAAACACTCAGATTTAAAACAGTTAGGTGCCCCTACTGGGCAGGGAGTCAGAGCGTAGTCTGGCGGATGCCAGCCCCACCACCGCGCATGCGCAGACTAGCACTTCCTCTTTGCTAGATTATTGGCAGAGAGAACACACATGTCTTTTTGTGCATAAGCTTTTCTTACTCTTAAACTGTTTAAGTGGTGTTATTTTGGAGTGATAGTCACTTATTTGGATGGCAGGAAGGAACACTTCGCCAAAGGAGGACTTAGGACCTTTAAATCAGGTGACTTCTAGTAAAATTAGCGAGTTTTCTTCCCGGTGTATTGTGTTTCCGGGACTCGCGTTTACCGTGATAAGCGCCTTGGTTAGTTGGTTTATGTCAACTCGGTGCTACCTAAGGCTAATTTCTCTTTCTGTTTATGTCCACAGGTCTGTATGACGCTAGGTGGTGACATCACAGCAGCAGAGTGTTAGTTTTCTCTCCACCATGGTTCCATTTCCCACTAACACTGTTAGGTTATCTAACCAAATGAAAAATTATGTCCAGTGAGTTGGAGGCCTAGTATAAAGGTCTTCTCACTTTGCCCTCTTGATCCAATTCCTTCCCCATGAGGTGGAGAGAGTTAAGAGGCGTGCAGATGGTGGAGTTCTCCGGTTCGTCACGTTGGATGGTTTGTCTATACAAAGTGTCAGGTATCTAGTTATTGATAATGTGGTGATGTTAATTATAGTAAACAAGCAAAGGGAGATAATTAACATTTTTGCCAGAAAAGAGTTATCTATATGTATCTGATGGTTGTGTAGTCGACGTATCCATTCAGCATACAATTCGTCCTTGCACTTGGATGTTTTGTTGGGATCAAATTTTTCCTGTCACGGGATTAATGACGTCATAATCAGCCTGGCTATGTATTTATCAGCAATTCAAGTCGCTATGCTGGTTTCTGATGTATATTGATCTTTATGATCGTTTTCCTTCTCTTTGAGTTGGTTTGAGTGTCTAAGCTTAACTAGTTTGCTCATACTCCTTGTCCTTTGCCCTGTTTCAGGGACCGGGTTGCGCGTCCTGTGGACGTTTTCTACATGATAAGTTCTGGCCTCATCTGTGCTATCAATGTAGCCCTTGTGGGCACTTGGTTAATTGTGACATATGTAAGCACTGGGGGGGGCGAGTTAATGTCCGAATTCTTGTGCTGCTTACAGGCGACGGACAAGGTGGTAGAGGAGGAGAAGAAGAAGAAGAAGCGGAAACGAGAGGTTGTAAGTAGGAAGGGTAAGGGGAAGGTCTCGTCCGCGGTGGATATGGAGGCCTTCCGGACCGAGATGTTGGGAGAGATGAAGAGGACAATAAAGGATTTGGTTCCAGGGTTGCTTCGTGGCATGCTTCCTGGACCAAATCCTTTACTGTCCTCATCATCGGCTTCGGAGCAGGTAATCCCCGCCTCTGGATTGGTTTTCCTTAGACCGCTTCCGTTGTTCGACGATTCAGAGGTGGCCCCATTAGAGGGGGCGTTCCACGACCCTGGCAGCAGGCTTATTGCCGCGCCGAGAGGGGACCGTGGACGGTTGTCGCTGGAACCCGCGGGCTGCTTATCAGTCCAGGGGTATCCGCACGCCGCGGTGGCCAGTACCTCCTATGGCACCGTTCCTGGTCAGCCCGGGTTAGCTCTCTTTGCTGACCCGGGGTCTAATCTTTCTGACCAGGGTGATGAGGATTACCTGCTATGGTCGCCGTCTGACGACGTGGACATGGATGAAGACGTTTGTGCACCCCTCGCGGGGAATACAGGCGGCTTCTTCCACGGTTTTACTCACCCTGGAGTAAAGTCCGCGGCTCAGGTGGTGGCCCAGGGCGCTGCTGATGGCCAGCGGTACCGCATACCTCGGCTTGCCGAGGGTGTTGCTGGTGCTGGCCGGGCCCGTGGTGGGGCGGTATATACCCCGCGCTCTGCCACGGTGCCTGCTCCTGGTCAAACCAGTGATATTGTCATGCCGGTGCTATCAGGCCCGCATGTTTTCCCTGGCTTGCCAGGTGTATCAGCGTACCCGCCGTCAAGCTCTGCTGCTTGCGCTCAGGAGGAAGACGAAGGACCCCGTCTTGTAGAGCGCTCGCAGTTAGCCACGGAGGAGGATTGGTCTGACGCTTGCCAGTGGTTGGTGAGCGTTAGGCCTGATCTGCCCGTGGAGCAGTCGCCTAGCCAGCGTGACCACAGGCCGTGGTTAGCTGGGAAACCGACTGCTAACGCTATGCCTTCTCTGCCGCTGGCGGAGCATGTCGTTGACATGTTCAAGGCGGCGGAGTCGTCCATTAACTCGAGTGGACGTCTCGCGAAGGCCCCTCGCGAGGTGGCCAGGCGTTGTCGCATCGTGCCCCTGGATTACCAGCGGTACGGTGTGGTACCCAAGCCCAGCGTGGATGACCGCGCGGCTTTGGGTGAGGATGCGCGGCCAGGCTCCCGTTCTGACACGGGGGTCTTGTGCTCGAACGCGTTGCGTTCGGCGAATACCGCGTTGCGTGATGCGGAGGAGAGTGGGAGGGCTTCGATTGCCGCTCTGTCCCACGTCTCCCAGCTGTTACAGGGGGTAGTAACGGCATCCGCATCGCGCCAGCCAAGCCCGGTCACGGTCCAGCGAGCCATCCAGGATGGTATTAACCTGGCGCTGGACTGTATGACTCGGGCGGTGACCAGGAGTGTCCGGGCAAGACGCACGTTTGCCCTGGACAATCTGTGCCCGTCTCAGGACCTGTACAATAGGCTACTCCGTACGCCTATGACGGGTCCTGGTCTTTTTGGAGGTGAGGGATGTCGCCACCTCCAGGAGACGGTCACCCTGGTGAATAACCAGAGGGCGCTGCGCGAGCAGTTTGAGGTGCTGCGTCGTGCTAACGTTCGCGCCGCGGCCCCTGCGTATCGTCCCCTGCAGGCTCGAGGTGGTGCTGGCCAAGTCAGAGGCCAGCCACCGTCGCAGCGTCGGCCTCGGCCGCGTGCGATTCGGCCAGCAGCGAGGGGGGCGCAGGTTCCTCAGGCGCCGTCAGCCAGGCAGCCGCCCGCGCACCGAGGTGCGCGCGGGGCGGGGCGGGGCGCGCGAGGATCTGGGCGTGGTTATCGGTCCTGACAGGACGCTTACCGCGGTAAGAACCACTCCGGTGTGTATGGCGACGGAGACAGTGCCGCTCTTGCATGCCTTGTGTCCACCGCGGTCCCTAGGTGGACCGGTGGGAGGCCGGCTAGCCGACCACATGCAAGAGTGGGAACGGTTAACTCAGGACCGTTTAGTCTTGCGATGGCTTTCCGTCGGGTATCATCCAGAGTGGATGACAGGCCCGCCGTCGCGACTGTCTCTAGTGCCTGTCTGGACTCCCATTCCGAGAGATCCAGAGCAAAGGTTGTGTATCGAGGAGGAGATAAATTCCCTCGTACAAAAAGGAGCTATTCAGCCGGCACAAAGGTGTCCGGGCTTCTATTCAACCCTGTTCTTAGTAACAAAACGCACCGGAGGGTGGAGACCGATTCTCAACCTCAAGCCATTGAACAAGTTCATCGAGACGCCCAGTTTCAAGATGGAAACGGTGCGCTCGGTGTTGGCGGGGTTGGAGAGGGGGATGTGGACCGCGTCGATAGATTTGAAGGACGCTTATTTCCACATCCCCATCCACGGGAGTTTCTGTCGCTTCCTGAGATTTGCATTCCAGGGCAGACAGTGGGAATTCAGGGTGTTGCCCTTCGGAATTTCCACGGCTCCTCGGGTTTTCACCCATGTGGTTCTTGCGATCACAGCATACCTCCGCAGGAGAAGCATAGCAGTCCACACGTACATAGACGACTGGCTGTTGAAAGCGCACACCCGGGAAAGTTTGTCGGCCAATCTGGAGATTGTTTTGAAAACTCTCACAGACTTAGGCTGGATGATCAATTTCCCAAAATCAGAGCTGACTCCATCCCAGAAGTTTGTTTACCTGGGGATGTTCTTCGATCTAGAGACAGGATATGTTTATCCTACTCAGGAGAGAGTTCAGAAACTCATCTCATTAATTCAGTCAGTGTGCGACAGTCGTCATGTCCTGGCACGGGTTTACTTGAGAATGCTGGGGTTGATGGTTTCATTGGAACCAGTCATTCCTCAGGCCGCCTTACGCAGGCGGCCGATCCAGTTATTTCTCATGACACAATGGACCCAGAGTACAGGTTCGCTGGACTCGAATGTGTCAGTGTTGGTGCCTCTCATTCACCACCTGCAATGGTGGTTGAATACAGAGAATCTCTTGCCGGGGGTTTTGCTAACCCCTCCCCACCCTCAGGTGACTGTGTATACAGATGCATCGATGGAGGGCTGGGGAGCTTGCCTGGAAGAGTCCACGATATCAGGGCTTTGGAATCTGGAACAGTCAAAGGAACATATAAATCTACTGGAGCTAAAAGCAGTAGTCCTGGGCCTGGAACATTTCTTACAGAAAGTTCAGGGAAAGATTGTTCTTATTCGTTCAGACAACTCAACAGTTGTGACTTACATAAACCGCCAGGGCGGAACGAAGTCGCCCAGTCTCTGTATGATGACATGGAAACTGCTTTGTTGGTGTCTGGATCACCAGATTACCTTGAAAGCAGTTCATATTCCGGGAAGGTTAAACCTGCTAGCAGACTCATTGAGCCGAAGGATGAGTATTTTACCCACGGAATGGCAACTAAATCAATGTGTGGCGGGTCGTCTGTTCGACCATTGGGGGAAACCCAACATCGATTTGTTCGCAACGAAGAAGAATGCGAAGATGACGACGTACGTCTCTCCGATTCCGGATCCAAGCGCTTTCGCAACAGATGCGTTAGCTATCAGCTGGGGGAGAATGTATGCATACGCATTCCCTCCAGCAATCCTGATTCCAAAAATTCTTCAGAAAATCAGACAAGAGGAATGCCAAGTGCTTCTGATCGCCCCGGATTGGCCAAGCCGATCATGGTATACGGATCTGCTGGACCTTCTGGTCTGCAATCCGGTTCCTCTGCCTCTGATGGACGATATTATCTTCCAGGGCAAGGCCCTTCACAACAATCCGTCAATGTTCAGATTGACTGCGTGGATGTTGTCAAGGAATCTAGAATTAAGGAGGGCTTTTCTGAGCAAGCAGCCATGTTTATGGCCAAAGCCAGGAGGGGGTCAACCTCCAGAGCATATAATTATAAAATCAACAGATTTGCAGAATGGTGCTCAAAAAGATGTATTGATCCAATGGATTCATCTATTCAAGTAGTAGCTGATTTCCTCTGTCACCTCTATGATGCCTATAGCCTCAAGCCTAACTCTATTGCTGGTTATAAGTCAGCATTAATGTCTGTTATTCCTTGCTTGGCTAAGAGGGGAAGTGATGAAGTAAATACATTAAATGTATTAATTAAAGGCATGGGCAATCTAAGACCAAGGAATCCACCTGTGATTCCGTCTTGGAGTTTATCGCTAGTGCTTCAAGTACTAGGTGATAAGCCTTTTGAACCACTTAGTTCCATTTCTATGAAACTATTAACACTGAAGACTGTGTTTTTAATTGCTGCGGCCTCGGCTAGGCGTAGGAGTGAAATTCATGCCTTATCAGCCGAGGATGACCGTTTTGTGGTTTCAGGGGAAGGCCTTAAGCTGCTACCTAGGATTAATTTCTTGGCTAAAAATCAGTCGTTGAAATATCCAGGTCAACCTATTATTTTGCCTGCTTTAACTAGATATGATCCTAATTCTAAAGCATGGTGTCCCGTCCGGGCGCTGCGCCGGTACAAACAACGTACGGCGGAGTGGCGCACCGACCAGTCAGCGTTATGGTTGTCATATATTGAACCCCATGGCAGGGCTTCTAAGGACACCATTTCCAGGTGGATTGTGGAATGCATTCAGTTTTGCCATAAATCCGCCACCGGGAAGCAGGTTGACGTGGCCAAGGCTCACAGTGTCCGCGGCGTAGTGACATCCACGGCCCTATTTAATGGGGTCCCTGTGGATGATATTATGTCGGTGGCTCAGTGGCACTGTGAGTCAAGTTTTACAGACCATTATCTCCGTGACACCTCTAATCCTCTCGCCTTGTCGATTTTGAAAAAATAACTCGGTTTATATTTTTTGAGGAGGTTTTTTCCTCATTACTTATATATTTCACAATTAATTTATGGAAACACCCACTTTTTTGGGCCTGCATCAGTCTTTACCAATGGGAAGATGATGTCAGCAGCCATTTTCAACAAGGTCAGTCTTGTTCATGTGTTGTCCGTTGTTGATTGTATTGTCACGATTACCCGTTATTAATATGGTGATGGTTTGTGTATTTGTGTGGTTCATTGTTGAGAGTTACGAAAATGGAGTTTTTTCGTCTCTGTCCTGTAGTACATGGCACTTGTACGTAGAGAGCGTATAGGACATTGAGGTCAGGCGACTCTTCCTCCCAGGAAGGAGGGGGGGGGGGGGGGAGCGCATATGACATTCGGTCATCTCTCATACATCGGTAGTGTTATCCGATGGTTAGTCAAATCCTGACTGTTTTTTCTTACAGTTTCAGAAGTTTAAGTGCCTTAAACGCAGAAAAGCGTATAGGGATGAGCTGGTCTTTTGACCTCGCCTCCCTCCCGCCAGATTCACTTTCGAATTCTGGCAATATCAAAAGTATTAGGGAGGTAAGTATACTCTTGAAGTGAAATAAACGAAATCTAGGATTTCTTTTTTCACGAGAGAGTTGATACTTACCTCCCTAGATACGGACCCGGCCTCTCCACCCCACAGAGGCTCGGTCTTCAGGCTCTTAATAGTTGCATGTGTGTCAGCCAATAATCTAGTCAGAGGAAGTGCTAGTCTGCGCATGCGCGGTGGTGGGGCTGGCATCCGCCAGACTACGCTCTGACTCCCTGCCCAGTAGGGGCACCTAACTGTTTTAAATCTGAGTGTTTATTGAGTGAAAGCCAATATTTAGCAATATCAAAAGTATTAGGGAGGTAAGTATCAACTCTCTCGTGAAAAAAGAAATCCTAGATTTCGTTTAGTAAGCTTCCATGATTCTTTCATTTACGTAAAAATAACAATCATATAAACAACCCGTGGTAAGCTTCTATAATTCTTTCATTTAAGGAAAAATGACAATGATATAAACAACCCATGGTAAGCTTCCATGATTCTTTCATTTAAGTAAAAATGATAATGATATAACAACCCATGGTAAGCTTCTATGATTCTTTCATTAAATTAAAAATGACAATGATATAAACAACCCGTGGTAAGCTTCCATGATTCTTTCATTTAAGTAAAAATGACAATGATATAAACAACCCATGGTAGGCTTCCATGATTCTTTTATTTAAATGAAAATGACAATGATATAAACAATTTAAGGTTAAAATGGCAATGACATAAACAACCCATGGTAAGCTTCCATGATTCATTCATTTAAGTAAAAATGACAATAATATAACCAACCCATGGTAAGCTTCCATGATTCTTTCATTTAAGTAAAAATGGCAATGATATAAACAACCCGTGGTAAGCTTCCATGATTCTTTCATTTAAGTAAAAATGAAAATGATATAAACAACCCATGGTAAGCTTCTATGATTCTTTTATTTCAATGAAAATGACAATGATATAAACAACCCATGGTAAGCTTCTATGATTCTTTTATTTAAATGTAAATGACAATGATATAAACAACCCATCGTAAGCTTCCATGATTCTTTCATTTAAGTAAAAATGGCAATGATATAAACAACCCGTGGTAAGCTTCCATGATTCTTTAATTTAAGTAAAAATGAAAATGATATAAACAACGCATGGTAAGCATCTATGATTCTTTTATTTAAGTAAAAATGACTGATATAAACAACTCGTGGTAAGCTTCCATTATTCTTTCATTTAAGGTAAAAATGACAATGATATAAACAACCCGTGGTAAGCTTCCATGATTCTTTCATTTAAGTAAAAATGAAAATGATATAAACAACCCATGGTAAGCTTCTATGATTCTTTTATTTAAGTAAAAATAACAATCATATAAACAACCCGTGGTAAGCTTCTATAATTCTTTCTTTCATTTAAGTAAAAATAACAATCATATAAACAACCCATGGTAAGCTTCTATGATTCTTTCATTTAAGTAAAAATTACAATGATATAAACAACCCATGGTAAGCTTCCATGAGTCTTTCATTTAAGTAAAAATGACAGTGATATAAACAACCCATGGTAAGCTTCCATGATTCTTTCATTTAAGTAAAAATGACAATGATATAAACAACCCATGGTAAGCTTCTATGATTCTTTCATTTAAGTAAAAATAACAATCATATAAACAACCCGTGGTAAGCTTCTATAATTCTTTCTTTCATTTAAGTAAAAATGACAATGATATAACAACCCATGGTAAGCTTCCATGATTCTTTAATTTAAGGTAAAAGTGACAATGATATAAACAACCCGTGGTAAGCTTCCATGATTCTTTCATTTAAGTGAAATTGGCAATGACATAAACAACCCGTGGTAAGCTTCCATGATTCTTTCATTTAAGTAAAAATGACAATGATATAAACAACCCATGGTAAGCTTCTATGATTCTTTCATTTAAGTAAAAATGACAATCATATAAGCAACCTGTGGTAAGCTTCCATGATTCTTTCGTTAAACTAAAAATGGCAATGACATAAACATCCCATGGTAAGCTTCCACGATTCTTTCATTTAAGTAAAAATGACAATGATATAAACAACCCATGGTAAGCTTCCATGATTCTTTCATTTAAGTAAAAATGACAATGATATAAACAACCCATGGTAAGCTTCCATGAGTCTTTTATTTCAAGGAAAATGACAATGATATAAACAATTTAGGGTAAAAATGGCACTGACATAAACAACCCATGGTAAGCTTCCATGATTCTTTCATTTAAGGTAAAAATGACAATGATATAAACAACCCATTGTAAGCGTCTGTGATTCTTTCATTTAAGGTAAAAAATGACAATGATATAAACAACCCGTGGTAAGCTTCCATGATTCTTTCATTTAAGTGAAAATGACTGATATAAACAACCCGTGGTAAGCTTCCATGATTCTTTCGTTAAACTAAAAATGGCAATGACATAAACAACCCATGGTAAGCTTCTATGATTCTTTCATTAAATTAAAAATGACAATGATATAAACAACCCGTGGTAAGCTTCCATGATTCTTTCATTTAAGTAAAAATGACAATGATATAAACAACCCATGGTAGGCTTCCATGATTCTTTTATTTAAATGAAAATGACAATGATATAAACAATTTAAGGTTAAAATGGCAATGACATAAACAACCCATGGTAAGCTTCCATGATTCATTCATTTAAGTAAAAATGACAATAATATAACCAACCCATGGTAAGCTTCCATGATTCTTTCATTTAAGTAAAAATGGCAATGATATAAACAACCCGTGGTAAGCTTCCATGATTCTTTCATTTAAGTAAAAATGAAAATGATATAAACAACCCATGGTAAGCTTCTATGATTCTTTTATTTCAATGAAAATGACAATGATATAAACAACCCATGGTAAGCTTCTATGATTCTTTTATTTAAATGTAAATGACAATGATATAAACAACCCATCGTAAGCTTCCATGATTCTTTCATTTAAGTAAAAATGGCAATGATATAAACAACCCGTGGTAAGCTTCCATGATTCTTTCATTTAAGTAAAAATGAAAATGATATAAACAACGCATGGTAAGCATCTATGATTCTTTTATTTAAGTAAAAATGACTGATATAAACAACTCGTGGTAAGCTTCCATTATTCTTTCATTTAAGGTAAAAATGACAATGATATAAACAACCCGTGGTAAGCTTCCATGATTCTTTCATTTAAGTAAAAATGAAAATGATATAAACAACCCATGGTAAGCTTCTATGATTCTTTTATTTAAGTAAAAATGACTGATATAAACAACTCGTGGTAAGCTTTCATTATTCTTTCATTTACGGTAAAAATGACAATGATATAAACAACCCGTGGTAAGCTTCCATGATTCTTTCATTTAAGTAAAAATGAAAATGATATAAACAACCCATGGTAAGCTTCTATGATTCTTTTATTTAAGTAAAAATGACTGATATAAACAACTCGTGGTAAGCTTTCATTATTCTTTCATTTACGGTGAAAATGACAATGATATAAACAACCCATGGTAAGCTTCTATGATTCTTTTATTTAAATGAAAATGACAATGAGATAAATAACCTGTTGTAAGCTTCTATGATTCTTTTATTTAAATGATATAAACAATTTAAGGTAAAAATGGCAATGACATAAACAACCCATGGTAAGCTTCCATGATTCTTTAATTTACGGTAAAAATGACAATGATATAAATAACCCGTGGTAAGCTTCCATGATTCTTTCATTTAAGTAAAATTGGCAATGATATAAACAACCCATGGTAAGCTTGCATGATTCTTTCATTTAAGTAAAAATGACAATGATATAAACAACCCATGGTAAGCTTCCATGATTCTTTCATTTAAGTAAAAATGACTGATATAAACAACCCGTGGTAAGCTTCCATGATTCTTTCATTTACGGTAAAAATGCTAATGACATAAACAACCCATGGTAAGCTTCCACGATTCTTTCATTTAAGTAAAAATTACAATGATATAAACAATCCGTGGTAAGCTTCCATGATTCTTTCATTAAAGTAAAAATGACAATGATATAAACAACCTGTGGTAAGCTTCTATGATTCTTTCATTAAATTAAAAATAACAATGATATAAACAACCCGTGGTAAGCTTCCATGATTCTTTCATTTAAGTAAAAATGACAATGATATAAACAACCCGTGGTAAGCTTCCATGATTCTTTCATTTAAGTAAAAATGAAAATGATATAAACAACCCATGGTAAGCTTCTATGATTCTTTCATTTAAGGTAAAAGTGACAATGATATAAACAACCCATGGTAAGCTTCTATAATTCTTTCTTTCATTTAAGGTAAAAAAATGACAATGATATAAACAACCCATGGTAAGCTTCTATGATTCTTTCATTTAAGTAAAAATTACAATGATATAAACAACCCATGGTAAGCTTCCATGAGTCTTTCATTTAAGGTAAAAATGACAGTGATATAAACAACCCATGGTAAGCTTCCATGATTCTTTCATTTAAGGTAAAAATGACAATGATATAAACAACCCATGGTAAGCTTCTATGATTCTTTCATTTAAGGTAAAAATGACAATGACATAATCAACCCATGGTAAGCTTCCATGATTCTTTCATTTAAGGTAAAAATGACTGATATAAACAACTCGTGGTAAGCTTTCATTATTCTTTCATTTAAGGTAAAAATGACAATGATATAAACAACCCGTGGTAAGCTTCCATGATTCTTTCATTTAAGTAAAAATGAAAATGATATAAACAACCCATGGTAAGCTTCTATGATTCTTTTATTTAAGTAAAAATGACAATGATATAAACAACCCATGGTAAGCTTCTATGATTCTTTCATTTACGGTGAAAATGACAATCATATAAGCAACCTGTGGTAAGCTTCCATGATTCTTTTATTTAAATGAAAATGACAATGAGATAAATAACCTGTTGTAAGCTTATATGATTCTTTTATTTAAATGATATAAACAATTTAAGGTAAAAATGGCAATGACATAAACATCCCATGGTAAGCTTCCATGATTCTTTAATTTACGGTAAAAATGACAATGATATAAATAACCCGTGGTAAGCTTCCATGATTCTTTCATTTAAGTAAAAATGACAATGATATAAACAACCCATGGTAAGCTTCCATGAGTCTTTTATTTCAAGGAAAATGACAATGATATAAACAATTTAGGGTAAAAATGACAATGATATAAACAACCCATGGTAAGCTTCCATGATTCTTTCATTTAAGTAAAAATGACTGATATAAACAACCCGTGGTAAGCTTCCATGATTCTTTCATTTACGGTAAAAATGCTAATGACATAAACAACCCATGGTAAGCTTCCACGATTCTTTCATTTAAGTAAAAATTACAATGATATAAACAATCCGTGGTAAGCTTCCATGATTCTTTCATTAAAGTAAAAATGACAATGATATAAACAACCTGTGGTAAGCTTCTATGATTCTTTCATTAAATTAAAAATGACAATGATATAAACAACCCGTGGTAAGCTTCCATGATTCTTTCATTTAAGTAAAAATGACAATGATATAAACAACCCATGGTAAGCTTCCATGATTCTTTTATTTCAATGAAAATGACAATGATATAAACAATTTAGGGTAAAAATGGTACTGACATAAACAACCCATGGTAAGCTTCCATGATTCTTTCATTTAAGGTAAAAGTGACAATGATATAAACAACCCATGGTAAGCGTCTATGATTCTTTCATTTAAGGTAAAAAAATGACAATGATATAAACAACCCATGGTAAGCTTCCATGATTCTTTCATTTAAGAAAAATGACTGATATAAACAACCCATGGTAAGCTTCCATGATTCTTTCATTTAAGGTAAAAATGACAATGACATAATCAACCCATGGTAAGCTTCCATGATTCTTTCATTTAAGGTAAAAATGACAATGATATAAACAACCCGTGGTAAGCTTCCATGATTCTTTCATTTAAGGTAAAAATGACAATGACATAATCAACCCATGGTAAGCTTCCATGATTCTTTCATTTAAGGTAAAAATGACAATGATATAAACAACCCGTGGTAAGCTTCCATGATTCTTTCATTTAAGTGAAATTGGCAATGACATAAACAACCCATGGTAAGCTTCCATGATTCTTTCATTTAAGTAAAAATAACAATCATATAAACAACCTGTGGTAAGCTTCTATGTTTCTTTCATTTAAGTAAAAATGACAATGATATAAACAACCCATGGTAAGCTTCCATGATTCTTTCATTTAAGTAAAAATGACAATGATATAAACAACCTGTGGTAAGCTTCCATGATTCTTTCATTAATGTAAAAATGACAATGATATAAACAACCCGTGGTAAGCTTCCATGATTCTTTCATTAAAGTAAAAATGACAATGATATAAACAACCCGTGGTAAGCTTCCATGATTCTTTCATTTAAGAAAAAATGACAATGATATAAAAAAAACCCGTGGTAAGCTTCCATGATTCCTTAATTTAAGTAAAAATGAAAATGATATAAACAACCCATGGTAAGCTTCTATGATTCTTTTATTTAAGTAAAAATGACTGATATAAACAACCCGTGGTAAGCTTCCATTATTCTTCCATTTAAGGTAAAAATGACAATGATATAAACAACCAGTGGTAAGCTTCCATGATTCTCTCATTTAGGTGAAAATGACAATGATATAAACAACCCATGTTAAGCTTCTATGGTTCTTTTATTTAAATGAAAATGACAATGAGATAAATAACCTGTGGTAAGCTTCTATGATTCTTTTGTTTAAATGATATAAACAATTTAAGGTAGAAATGGCAATGACATAAACAACCCATGGTAAGCTTCCATGATTCTTTAATTTAAGGTAAAAATGACAATGACATAATCAACCCATGATAAGCTTCCATGATTCTTTCATTTAAGGTAAATATGACTGATATAAACAACCCGTGGTAAGCTTCCATGATTCTTTCATTTAAGGTAAAAATGACAATGATATAAACAACCCATGGTAAGCTTCTATGATTCTTTCATTTAAGTAAAAATGACAATCATATAAACAACCTGTGGTAAGCTTCCATGATTCTTTCATTAAAGTAAAAATGGCAATGACATAAACATCCCATGGTAAGCTTCCACGATTCTTTCATTTAAGTAAAAATGACAATGATATAAACAACCCATGGTAAGCTTCCATGATTCTTTCATTTAAGTAAAAATGACAATGATATAAACAACCTGTGGTAAGCTTCCATGATTCTTTCATTTAAGTAAAAATGACTGATATAAACAATCCGTGGTAAGCTTCCATGATTCTTTCATTAAAGTAAAAATGACAATGATATAAACAACCTGTGGTAAGCTTCTATGATTCTTTCATTAAATTAAAAATGACAATGATATAAACAACCCGTGGTAAGCTTCCATGATTCTTTCATTTAAGTAAAAATGACAATGATATAAACAACCCATGGTAAGCTTCCATGATTCTTTTATTTCAATGAAAATGACAATGATATAAACAATTTAGGGTAAAAATGGTACTGACATAAACAACCCATGGTAAGCTTCCATGATTCTTTCATTTAAGGTAAAAGTGTCAATGATATAAACAACCCATGGTAAGCGTCTATGATTCTTTCATTTACGGTAAAAAAATGACAATGATATAAACAACCCATGGTAAGCTTCCATGATTCTTTCATTTAAGTAAAAATGACTGATATAAACAACCCGTGGTAAGCTTCCATGATTCTTTCATTTAAGGTAAAAATGACAATGACATAATCAACCCATGGTAAGCTTCCATGATTCTTTCATTTAAGGTAAAAATGACAATGATATAAACAACCCGTGGTAAGCTTCCATGATTCTTTCATTTAAGTGAAATTGGCAATGACATAAACAACCCATGGTAAGCTTCCATGATTCTTTCATTTAAGTAAAAATGACAATGATATAAACAACCCATGGTAAGCTTCTATGATTCTTTCATTTAAGTAAAAATGACAATCATATAAACAACCTGTGGTAAGCTTCCATGATTCTTTCATTAAAGTAAAAATGGCAATGACATAAACATCCCATGGTAAGCTTCCACGATTCTTTCATTTAAGTAAAAATGACAATGATATAAACAACCCATGGTAAGCTTCCATGATTCTTTCATTTAAGTAAAAATGACAATGATATAAACAACCCATGGTAAGCTTCCATGAGTCTTTTATTTCAATGAAAATGACAATGATATAAACAATTTAGGGTAAAAATGGCACTGACATAAACAACCCATGGTAAGCTTCCATGATTCTTTCATTTAAGGTAAAAATGACAATGATATAAACAACCCATTGTAAGCGTCTGTGATTCTTTCATTTAAGGTAAAAAATGACTGATATAAACAACCCGTGGTAAGCTTCCATGATTCTTTCATTTAAGTAAAAATGACTGATATAAACAACCCGTGGTAAGCTTCCATGATTCTTTCATTTAAGTAAAAATAACAATCATATAAACAACCCGTGGTAAGCTTCTATAATTCTTTCATTTAAGTAAAAATGACAATGATATAAACAACCCATGGTAAGCTTCCATGATTCTTTCATTTAAGTAAAAATGACAATGATATAACAACCCATGGTAAGCTTCTATGATTCTTTCATTAAATTAAAAATGACAATGATATAAACAACCCGTGGTAAGCTTCCATGATTCTTTCATTTAAGTAAAAATGACAATGATATAAACAACCCATGGTAGGCTTCCATGATTCTTTTATTTAAATGAAAATGACTGATATAAACAACCCGTGGTAAGCTTCCATGATTCTTTCATTTAAGGTAAAAATGACAATGATATAAACAACCCGTGGTAAGCTTCCATGATTCTTTCATTTAAGTGAAATTGGCAATGACATAAACAACCCATGGTAAGCTTCCATGATTCTTTCATTTAAGTAAAAATAACAATCATATAAACAACCTGTGGTAAGCTTCTATGTTTCTTTCATTTAAGTAAAAATGACAATGATATAAACAACCCATGGTAAGCTTCCATGATTCTTTCATTTAAGTAAAAATGACAATGATATAAACAACCTGTGGTAAGCTTCCATGATTCTTTCATTAATGTAAAAATGACAATGATATAAACAACCCGTGGTAAGCTTCCATGATTCTTTCATTAAAGTAAAAATGACAATGATATAAACAACCCGTGGTAAGCTTCCATGATTCTTTCATTTAAGAAAAAATGACAATGATATAAAAAAAACCCGTGGTAAGCTTCCATGATTCCTTAATTTAAGTAAAAATGAAAATGATATAAACAACCCATGGTAAGCTTCTATGATTCCTTTATTTAAGTAAAAATGACTGATATAAACAACCCGTGGTAAGCTTCCATTATTCTTCCATTTAAGGTAAAAATGACAATGATATAAACAACCAGTGGTAAGCTTCCATGATTCTCTCATTTAGGTGAAAATGACAATGATATAAACAACCCATGTTAAGCTTCTATGGTTCTTTTATTTAAATGAAAATGACAATGAGATAAATAACCTGTGGTAAGCTTCTATGATTCTTTTATTTAAATGATATAAACAATTTAAGGTAGAAATGGCAATGACATAAACAACCCATGGTAAGCTTCCATGATTCTTTAATTTAAGGTAAAAATGACAATGACATAATCAACCCATGATAAGCTTCCATGATTCTTTCATTTAAGGTAAATATGACTGATATAAACAACCCGTGGTAAGCTTCCATGATTCTTTCATTTAAGGTAAAAATGACAATGATATAAACAACCCATGGTAAGCTTCTATGATTCTTTCATTTAAGTAAAAATGACAATCATATAAACAACCTGTGGTAAGCTTCCATGATTCTTTCATTAAAGTAAAAATGGCAATGACATAAACATCCCATGGTAAGCTTCCACGATTCTTTCATTTAAGTAAAAATGACAATGATATAAACAACCCATGGTAAGCTTCCATGATTCTTTCATTTAAGTAAAAATGACAATGATATAAACAACCTGTGGTAAGCTTCCATGATTCTTTCATTTAAGTAAAAATGACTGATATAAACAATCCGTGGTAAGCTTCCATGATTCTTTCATTAAAGTAAAAATGACAATGATATAAACAACCTGTGGTAAGCTTCTATGATTCTTTCATTAAATTAAAAATGACAATGATATAAACAACCCGTGGTAAGCTTCCATGATTCTTTCATTTAAGTAAAAATGACAATGATATAAACAACCCATGGTAAGCTTCCATGATTCTTTTATTTCAATGAAAATGACAATGATATAAACAATTTAGGGTAAAAATGGTACTGACATAAACAACCCATGGTAAGCTTCCATGATTCTTTCATTTAAGGTAAAAGTGTCAATGATATAAACAACCCATGGTAAGCGTCTATGATTCTTTCATTTACGGTAAAAAAATGACAATGATATAAACAACCCATGGTAAGCTTCCATGATTCTTTCATTTAAGTAAAAATGACTGATATAAACAACCCGTGGTAAGCTTCCATGATTCTTTCATTTAAGGTAAAAATGACAATGACATAATCAACCCATGGTAAGCTTCTATGATTCTTTCATTTAAGTAAAAATGACAATCATATAAACAACCTGTGGTAAGCTTCCATGATTCTTTCATTAAAGTAAAAATGACAATCATATAAACAACCTGTGGTAAGCTTCCATGATTCTTTCATTAAAGTAAAAATGGCAATGACATAAACATCCCATGGTAAGCTTCCACGATTCTTTCATTTAAGTAAAAATGACAATGATATAAACAACCCATGGTAAGCTTCCATGATTCTTTCATTTAAGTAAAAATGACAATGATATAAACAACCCATGGTAAGCTTCCATGAGTCTTTTATTTCAATGAAAATGACAATGATATAAACAATTTAGGGTAAAAATGGCACTGACATAAACAACCCATGGTAAGCTTCCATGATTCTTTCATTTAAGGTAAAAATGACAATGATATAAACAACCCATTGTAAGCGTCTGTGATTCTTTCATTTAAGGTAAAAAATGACTGATATAAACAACCCATGGTAAGCTTCCATGATTCTTTCATTTAAGTAAAAATGACTGATATAAACAACCCGTGGTAAGCTTCCATGATTCTTTCATTTAAGTAAAAATAACAATCATATAAACAACCCGTGGTAAGCTTCTATAATTCTTTCATTTAAGTAAAAATGACAATGATATAAACAACCCATGGTAAGCTTCCATGATTCTTTCATTTAAGTAAAAATGACAATGATATAACAACCCATGGTAAGCTTCTATGATTCTTTCATTAAATTAAAAATGACAATGATATAAACAACCCGTGGTAAGCTTCCATGATTCTTTCATTTAAGTAAAAATGACAATGATATAAACAACCCATGGTAGGCTTCCATGATTCTTTTATTTAAATGAAAATGACTGATATAAACAACCCGTGGTAAGCTTCCATGATTCTTTCATTTAAGGTAAAAATGACAATGATATAAACAACCCGTGGTAAGCTTCCATGATTCTTTCATTTAAGTGAAATTGGCAATGACATAAACAACCCATGGTAAGCTTCCATGATTCTTTCATTTAAGTAAAAATAACAATCATATAAACAACCTGTGGTAAGCTTCTATGTTTCTTTCATTTAAGTAAAAATGACAATGATATAAACAACCCATGGTAAGCTTCCATGATTCTTTCATTTAAGTAAAAATGACAATGATATAAACAACCTGTGGTAAGCTTCCATGATTCTTTCATTAATGTAAAAATGACAATGATATAAACAACCCGTGGTAAGCTTCCATGATTCTTTCATTAAAGTAAAAATGACAATGATATAAACAACCCGTGGTAAGCTTCCATGATTCTTTCATTTAAGAAAAAATGACAATGATATAAAAAAAACCCGTGGTAAGCTTCCATGATTCCTTAATTTAAGTAAAAATGAAAATGATATAAACAACCCATGGTAAGCTTCTATGATTCCTTTATTTAAGTAAAAATGACTGATATAAACAACCCGTGGTAAGCTTCCATTATTCTTCCATTTAAGGTAAAAATGACAATGATATAAACAACCCATGGTAAGCTTCCATGATTCTTTCATTTAAGTAAAAATGACAATGATATAAACAACCTGTGGTAAGCTTCCATGATTCTTTCATTTAAGTAAAAATGACTGATATAAACAATCCGTGGTAAGCTTCCATGATTCTTTCATTAAAGTAAAAATGACAATGATATAAACAACCTGTGGTAAGCTTCTATGATTCTTTCATTAAATTAAAAATGACAATGATATAAACAACCCGTGGTAAGCTTCCATGATTCTTTCATTTAAGTAAAAATGACAATGATATAAACAACCCATGGTAAGCTTCCATGATTCTTTTATTTCAATGAAAATGACAATGATATAAACAATTTAGGGTAAAAATGGTACTGACATAAACAACCCATGGTAAGCTTCCATGATTCTTTCATTTAAGGTAAAAGTGTCAATGATATAAACAACCCATGGTAAGCGTCTATGATTCTTTCATTTACGGTAAAAAAATGACAATGATATAAACAACCCATGGTAAGCTTCCATGATTCTTTCATTTAAGTAAAAATGACTGATATAAACAACCCGTGGTAAGCTTCCATGATTCTTTCATTTAAGGTAAAAATGACAATGACATAATCAACCCATGGTAAGCTTCCATGATTCTTTCATTTAAGGTAAAAATGACAATGATATAAACAACCCGTGGTAAGCTTCCATGATTCTTTCATTTAAGTGAAATTGGCAATGACATAAACAACCCATGGTAAGCTTCCATGATTCTTTCATTTAAGTAAAAATGACAATGATATAAACAACCCATGGTAAGCTTCTATGATTCTTTCATTTAAGTAAAAATGACAATCATATAAACAACCTGTGGTAAGCTTCCATGATTCTTTCATTAAAGTAAAAATGGCAATGACATAAACATCCCATGGTAAGCTTCCACGATTCTTTCATTTAAGTAAAAATGACAATGATATAAACAACCCATGGTAAGCTTCCATGATTCTTTCATTTAAGTAAAAATGACAATGATATAAACAACCCATGGTAAGCTTCCATGAGTCTTTTATTTCAATGAAAATGACAATGATATAAACAATTTAGGGTAAAAATGGCACTGACATAAACAACCCATGGTAAGCTTCCATGATTCTTTCATTTAAGGTAAAAATGACAATGATATAAACAACCCATTGTAAGCGTCTGTGATTCTTTCATTTAAGGTAAAAAATGACTGATATAAACAACCCGTGGTAAGCTTCCATGATTCTTTCATTTAAGTAAAAATGACTGATATAAACAACCCGTGGTAAGCTTCCATGATTCTTTCATTTAAGTAAAAATAACAATCATATAAACAACCCGTGGTAAGCTTCTATAATTCTTTCATTTAAGTAAAAATGACAATGATATAAACAACCCATGGTAAGCTTCCATGATTCTTTCATTTAAGTAAAAATGACAATGATATAACAACCCATGGTAAGCTTCTATGATTCTTTCATTAAATTAAAAATGACAATGATATAAACAACCCGTGGTAAGCTTCCATGATTCTTTCATTTAAGTAAAAATGACAATGATATAAACAACCCATGGTAGGCTTCCATGATTCTTTTATTTAAATGAAAATGACTGATATAAACAACCCGTGGTAAGCTTCCATGATTCTTTCATTTAAGGTAAAAATGACAATGATATAAACAACCCGTGGTAAGCTTCCATGATTCTTTCATTTAAGTGAAATTGGCAATGACATAAACAACCCATGGTAAGCTTCCATGATTCTTTCATTTAAGTAAAAATAACAATCATATAAACAACCTGTGGTAAGCTTCTATGTTTCTTTCATTTAAGTAAAAATGACAATGATATAAACAACCCATGGTAAGCTTCCATGATTCTTTCATTTAAGTAAAAATGACAATGATATAAACAACCTGTGGTAAGCTTCCATGATTCTTTCATTAATGTAAAAATGACAATGATATAAACAACCCGTGGTAAGCTTCCATGATTCTTTCATTAAAGTAAAAATGACAATGATATAAACAACCCGTGGTAAGCTTCCATGATTCTTTCATTTAAGAAAAAATGACAATGATATAAAAAAAACCCGTGGTAAGCTTCCATGATTCCTTAATTTAAGTAAAAATGAAAATGATATAAACAACCCATGGTAAGCTTCTATGATTCCTTTATTTAAGTAAAAATGACTGATATAAACAACCCGTGGTAAGCTTCCATTATTCTTCCATTTAAGGTAAAAATGACAATGATATAAACAACCAGTGGTAAGCTTCCATGATTCTCTCATTTAGGTGAAAATGACAATGATATAAACAACCCATGTTAAGCTTCTATGGTTCTTTTATTTAAATGAAAATGACAATGAGATAAATAACCTGTGGTAAGCTTCTATGATTCTTTTATTTAAATGATATAAACAATTTAAGGTAGAAATGGCAATGACATAAACAACCCATGGTAAGCTTCCATGATTCTTTAATTTAAGGTAAAAATGACAATGACATAATCAACCCATGATAAGCTTCCATGATTCTTTCATTTAAGGTAAATATGACTGATATAAACAACCCGTGGTAAGCTTCCATGATTCTTTCATTTAAGGTAAAAATGACAATGATATAAACAACCCATGGTAAGCTTCTATGATTCTTTCATTTAAGTAAAAATGACAATCATATAAACAACCTGTGGTAAGCTTCCATGATTCTTTCATTAAAGTAAAAATGGCAATGACATAAACATCCCATGGTAAGCTTCCACGTTTCTTTCATTTAAGTAAAAATGACAATGATATAAACAACCCATGGTAAGCTTCCATGATTCTTTCATTTAAGTAAAAATGACAATGATATAAACAACCTGTGGTAAGCTTCCATGATTCTTTCATTTAAGTAAAAATGACTGATATAAACAATCCGTGGTAAGCTTCCATGATTCTTTCATTAAAGTAAAAATGACAATGATATAAACAACCTGTGGTAAGCTTCTATGATTCTTTCATTAAATTAAAAATGACAATGATATAAACAACCCGTGGTAAGCTTCCATGATTCTTTCATTTAAGTAAAAATGACAATGATATAAACAACCCATGGTAAGCTTCCATGATTCTTTTATTTCAATGAAAATGACAATGATATAAACAATTTAGGGTAAAAATGGTACTGACATAAACAACCCATGGTAAGCTTCCATGATTCTTTCATTTAAGGTAAAAGTGTCAATGATATAAACAACCCATGGTAAGCGTCTATGATTCTTTCATTTACGGTAAAAAAATGCCAATGATATAAACAACCCATGGTAAGCTTCCATGATTCTTTCATTTAAGTAAAAATGACTGATATAAACAACCCGTGGTAAGCTTCCATGATTCTTTCATTTAAGGTAAAAATGACAATGACATAATCAACCCATGGTAAGCTTCCATGATTCTTTCATTTAAGGTAAAAATGACAATGATATAAACAACCCGTGGTAAGCTTCCATGATTCTTTCATTTAAGTGAAATTGGCAATGACATAAACAACCCATGGTAAGCTTCCACGTTTCTTTCATTTAAGTAAAAATGACAATGATATAAACAACCCATGGTAAGCTTCCATGATTCTTTCATTTAAGTAAAAATGACAATGATATAAACAACCTGTGGTAAGCTTCCATGATTCTTTCATTTAAGTAAAAATGACTGATATAAACAATCCGTGGTAAGCTTCCATGATTCTTTCATTAAAGTAAAAATGACAATGATATAAACAACCTGTGGTAAGCTTCTATGATTCTTTCATTAAATTAAAAATGACAATGATATAAACAACCCGTGGTAAGCTTCCATGATTCTTTCATTTAAGTAAAAATGACAATGATATAAACAACCCATGGTAAGCTTCCATGATTCTTTTATTTCAATGAAAATGACAATGATATAAACAATTTAGGGTAAAAATGGTACTGACATAAACAACCCATGGTAAGCTTCCATGATTCTTTCATTTAAGGTAAAAGTGTCAATGATATAAACAACCCATGGTAAGCGTCTATGATTCTTTCATTTACGGTAAAAAAATGCCAATGATATAAACAACCCATGGTAAGCTTCCATGATTCTTTCATTTAAGTAAAAATGACTGATATAAACAACCCGTGGTAAGCTTCCATGATTCTTTCATTTAAGGTAAAAATGACAATGACATAATCAACCCATGGTAAGCTTCCATGATTCTTTCATTTAAGGTAAAAATGACAATGATATAAACAACCCGTGGTAAGCTTCCATGATTCTTTCATTTAAGTGAAATTGGCAATGACATAAACAACCCATGGTAAGCTTCCATGATTCTTTCATTTAAGTAAAAATGACAATGATATAAACAACCCATGGTAAGCTTCTATGATTCTTTCATTTAAGTAAAAATGACAATCATATAAACAACCTGTGGTAAGCTTCCATGATTCTTTCATTAAAGTAAAAATGGCAATGACATAAACATCCCATGGTAAGCTTCCACGATTCTTTCATTTAAGTAAAAATGACAATGATATAAACAACCCATGGTAAGCTTCCATGATTCTTTCATTTAAGTAAAAATGACAATGATATAAACAACCCATGGTAAGCTTCCATGAGTCTTTTATTTCAATGAAAATGACAATGATATAAACAATTTAGGGTAAAAATGGCACTGACATAAACAACCCATGGTAAGCTTCCATGATTCTTTCATTTAAGGTAAAAATGACAATGATATAAACAACCCATTGTAAGCGTCTGTCATTCTTTCATTTAAGGTAAAAAATGACTGATATAAACAACCCGTGGTAAGCTTCCATGATTCTTTCATTTAAGTAAAAATGACTGATATAAACAACCCGTGGTAAGCTTCCATGATTCTTTCATTTAAGTAAAAATAACAATCATATAAACAACCCGTGGTAAGCTTCTATAATTCTTTCATTTAAGTAAAAATGACAATGATATAAACAACCCATGGTAAGCTTCCATGATTCTTTCATTTAAGTAAAAATGACAATGATATAACAACCCATGGTAAGCTTCTATGATTCTTTCATTAAATTAAAAATGACAATGATATAAACAACCCGTGGTAAGCTTCCATGATTCTTTCATTTAAGTAAAAATGACAATGATATAAACAACCCATGGTAGGCTTCCATGATTCTTTTATTTAAATGAAAATGACAATGATATAAACAATTTAAGGTTAAAATGGCAATGACATAAACAACCCATGGTAAGCTTCCATGATTCATTCATTTAAGTAAAAATGACAATAATATAACCAACCCATGGTAAGCTTCCATGATTCTTTCATTTAAGTAAAAATGGCAATGATATAAACAACCCGTGGTAAGCTTCCATGATTCTTTCATTTAAGTAAAAATGAAAATGATATAAACAACCCATGGTAAGCTTCTATGATTCTTTTATTTCAATGAAAATGACAATGATATAAACAACCCATGGTAAGCTTCTATGATTCTTTTATTTAAATGTAAATGACAATGATATAAACAACCCATCGTAAGCTTCCATGATTCTTTATTTTAAGTAAAAATGAAAATGATATAAACAACGCATGGTAAGCATCTATGATTCTTTTATTTAAGTAAAAATGACTGATATAAACAACTCGTGGTAAGCTTCCATTATTCTTTCATTTACGGTAAAAATGACAATGATATAAACAACCCGTGGTAAGCTTCCATGATTCTTTCATTTAAGTAAAAATGAAAATGATATAATCAACCCATGGTAAGCTTCTATGATTCTTTTATTTAAGTAAAAATGACTGATATAAACAACTCGTGGTAAGCTTTCATTATTCTTTCATTTACGGTGAAAATGACAATGATATAAACAACCCATGGTAAGCTTCTATGATTCTTTTATTTAAATGAAAATGACAATGAGATAAATAACCTGTTGTAAGCTTCTATGATTCTTTTATTTAAATGATATAAACAATTTACGGTAAAAATGGCAATGACATAAACAACCCATGGTAAGCTTCCATGATTCTTTAATTTAAGGTAAAAATGACAATGATATAAATAACCCGTGGTAAGCTTCCATGATTCTTTCATTTAAGTAAAAATGACAATGATATAAACAACCCATGGTAAGCTTCCATGATTCTTTCATTTAAGTAAAAATGACTGATATAAACAACCCGTGGTAAGCTTCCATGATTCTTTCATTTACGGTAAAAATGCTAATGACATTAACAACCCATGGTAAGCTTCCACGATTCTTTCATTTAAGTAAAAATTACAATGATATAAACAATCCGTGGTAAGCTTCCATGATTCTTTCATTAAAGTAAAAATGACAATGATATAAACAACCTGTGGTAAGCTTCTATGATTCTTTCATTAAATTAAAAATGATAATGATATAAACAACCCATGGTAAGCTTCCATGATTCTTTCATTTAAGTAAAAATGACAATGATATAAACAACCCATGGTAAGCTTCCATGATTCTTTTATTTCAATGAAAATGACAATGATATAAACAATTTAGGGTAAAAATGGTACTGACATAAACAACCCATGGTAAGCTTCCATGATTCTTTCATTTAAGGTAAAAGTGACAATGATATAAACAACCCATGGTAAGCGTCTATCATTCTTTCATTTAAGGTAAAAAAATGACAATGATATAAACAACCCATGGTTAGCTTCCATGATTCTTTCATTTAAGTAAAAATGACTGATATAAACAACCCGTGGTAAGCTTCCATGATTCTTTCATTTAAGGTAAAAATGACAATCATATAAACAACCTGTGGTAAGCTACCATGATTCTTTCATTTAAGGTAAAAATGACAATGATATAAACAACCCGTGGTAAGCTTCTATGATTCTTTCATTTAAGTAAAAATAACAATCATATAAACAACCTGTGGTAAGCTTCTATGTTTCTTTCATTTAAGTAAAAATGACAATGATATAAACAACCCGTGGTAAGCTTCCATGATTCTTTCATTTAAGTAAAAATGACAATGATATAAACAACCTGTGGTAAGCTTCCATGATTCTTTCATTAAAGTAAAAATGACAATGATATAAACAACCCGTGGTAAGCTTCCATGATTCTTTCATTAAAGTAAAAATGACAATGATATAAACAACCCGTGGTAAGCTTCCATGATTCTTTCATTTAAGAAAAAATGACAATGATATAAAAAAAACCGTGGTAAGCTTACATGATTCCTTAATTTAAGTAAAAATGAAAATGATATAAACAACCCATGGTAAGCTTCTATGATTCTTTTATTTAAGTAAAAATGACTGATATAAACAACCCATGGTAAGCTTCCATTATTCTTCCATTTAAGGTAAAAATGACAATGATATAAACAACCAGTGGTAAGCTTCCATGATTCTCTCATTTAGGTGAAAATGACAATGATATAAACAACCCATGTTAAGCTTCTATGGTTCTTTTATTTAAATGAAAATGACAATGAGATAAATAACCTGTGGTAAGCTTCTATGATTCTTTTATTTAAATGATATAAACAATTTAAGGTAGAAATGGCAATGACATAAACAACCCATGGTAAGCTTCCATGATTCTTTAATTTAAGGTAAAAATGACAATGACATAATCAACCCATGATAAGCTTCCATGATTCTTTCATTTAAGGTAAAAATGACAATGATATAAACAACCCATGGTAAGCTTCTATGATTCTTTCATTTAAGTAAAAATGACAATCATATAAACTACCTGTGGTAAGCTTCCATGATTCTTTCATTAAAGTAAAAATGGCAATGACATAAACATCCCATGGTAAGCTTCCACGATTCTTTCATTTAAGTAAAAATGACAATGATATAAACAACCCATGGTAAGCTTCCATGATTCTTTCATTTAAGCAAAAATGACAATGATATAAACAACCCATGGTAAGCTTCCATGAGTCTTTTATTTCAATGAAAATGACAATGATATAAACAATTTAGGGTAAAAATGGCACTGACATAAACAACCCATGGTAAGCTTCCATGATTCTTTCATTTAAGGTAAAAATGACAATGATATAAACAACCCATTGTAAGCGTCTGTGATTCTTTCATTTAAGGTAAAAAATGACAATGATATAAACAACCCGTGGTAAGCTTCCATGATTCTTTCATTTAAGTAAAAATGACTGATATAAACAACCCGTGGTAAGCTTCCATGATTCTTTCATTTGAGTAAAAATAACAATCATATAAACAACCCGTGGTAAGCTTCTATAATTCTTTCATTTAAGTAAAAATGACAATGATATAAACAACCCATGGTAAGCTTCCATGATTCTTTCATTTAAGTAAAAATGACAATGATATAACAACCCATGGTAAGCTTCTATGATTCTTTCATTAAATTAAAAATGACAATGAGATAAATAACCTGTGGTAAGCTTCTATGATTCTTTTATTTAAATGATATAAACAATTTAAGGTAGAAATTGCAATGACATAAACAACCCATGGTAAGCTTCCATGATTCTTTAATTTAAGGTAAAAATGACTGATATAAACAACTCGTAGTAAGCTTCCATGATTCTTTCATTTAAGTAAAAATTACAATGATATAAACAACCCATGGTAAGCTTCCATGATTCTCTCATTTAGGTGAAAATGACAATGATATAAACAACCCATGGTAAGCTTCTATGATTCTTTTATTTAAATGAAAATGACAATGAGATAAATAACCTGTGGTAAGCTTCTATGATTCTTTTATTTAAATGATATAAACAATTTAAGGTAAAATGACAATGATATAAACAACCCATGGTAAGCTTCCATGATTCTTTCATTTAAGTAAAAATGACAATGATATAAACAACCCGTGGTAAGCTTCCATGATTCTTTCATTAAAGTAAAAATGACAATGATATAAACAACGTGTGGTAAGCTTCTATGATTCTTTCATTAAATTAAAAATGACAATGATATAAACAACCCGTGGTAAGCTTCCATGATTCTTTCATTTAAATAAAAATGACAATGATATAAACAACCCGTGGTAAGCTTCCATGATTCTTTCATTTACGTAAAAATGACAATGATATAAACAACCCATGGTAAGCTTCATGATTCTCTCATTTAGGTGAAAATGACAATGATATAAACAACCCATGGTAAGCTTCTATGATTCTTTTATTTAAATGAAAATGACAATGAGATAAATAACCTGTGGTAAGCTTCTATGATTCTTTTATTTAAATGATATAAACAATTTACGGTAAAATGACAATGATATAAACACCCCATGGTAAGCTTCCATGATTCTTTCATTTAAGTAAAAATGAAAATAATATAAACAACCCATGGTAAGCTTCTATGATTCTTTTATTTCAATGAAAATGACAATGATATAAACAACCCATGGTAAGGTTCTATGATTCTTTTATTTAAATGTAAATGACAATGATATAAACAACCCATCGTAAGCTTCTATGATTCTTTTATTTCAATGAAAATGACAATGATATAAACAATTTAGGGTAAAAATGGCACTGACATAAACAACCCATGGTAAGCTTCCATGATTCTTTAATTTAAGGTAAAAATGAGAATGATATAAACAACCCGTGGTAAGCTTCCATGATTCTTTCATTTAAGTAAAAATGGCAATGACATAAACAACCCATGGTAAGCTTCCACGATTCTTTCATTTAAGTAAAAATGACAATAATATAAACAACCCATGGTAAGCTTCTATGATTCTTTCATTTAAGGTAAAAATGACAATGATATAAACAACCCGTGGTAAGCTTCCATGATTCTTTCATTTAAGTATAAATGACTGATATAAACAACCCGTGGTAAGCTTCCATGATTCTTTCATTTAAGGTAAAAATGACAATGACATAATTAACCCATGGTAAGCTTCCATCTTCTTCTTTTCGTTCGCTGATCATACCGCCAGTCCTGTAAGTGACTATCGACATGATCATAAGCGTTAAGTGCGTGGATCCATGGTTTATTAGAGTGTGCCATGCGGCCTGGAACCTCCGTCTTCTGCACTCGAGGTTTCTGTCTGGGTTATCTCACCCTTACTTCCTTTAGTCGCCTCTTACGACACGCAGAGGATACGGAAGGTGTATTCTAAGCCCCACCTACAGGGCAGTAAGCTTCCATGATTCTTTCATTTAAGGTAAAAATGACAATGATATAAACAACCTGTGGTAAGCTTCCATGATTCTTTCATTTAAGTGAAAATGACAATGATATAAACAACCCATGGTAAGGTTCTATGATTCACTGATATAAGCAACCCGTGGTAAGCTTCCATGATTCTTTCATTTAAGGTAAAGATGACAATGATATAAACAACCCGTGGTAAGCTTCCATGATTCTTTCATTTAGGTAAAAATGACAATGATATAAACAACCCATGGTAAGCTTCCATGATTCTTTTATTTAGGTAAAAATTACAATGATATAAACAACCCGTGGTAAGCTTCCATGATTCTTTCATTTAGGTAAAAATGACAATGATATAAACAACCTGTGGTAAGCTTCCATGATTCTTTTATTTAAATGAAAATAACAATGATATAAACAACCCATGGTAAGCTTCCATGATTATTTCATTTAAGTAAAAATGACTGATATAACCAACTCGTGGTAAGCTTCCATTATTCTTTCATTTAAGTAAAAATGACAATGATATAAACAATCAGTTTAATTACTTTTGAGGAGTAAATTAGTTTCAATTCTGGTTATAATAAAAGCTAGCATTATGTGCTTATGTATGGCATTGGTCTTCTTCTTCTTTTCGTTCGCTGATCATATCGCCAGTCCTGTAAGTGACTATCGACATGATCATATGCGTTAAGTGCGTGGATCCATGGTTTATTAGAGTGCGCCGTGCGGCCTGGAACCTCTGTCTTCAGCACTAGCGGTTTCTGTCGGGGTTACCTCACCCTTACCTCCTTTAGTCGCCTCCTACGACACGCAGATATACGGAAGGTGTATTCTAAGCCCCACCTACAGGGCAAATGTATGGCATTGGTCATAATGGCCATATACATGTATCATATTACCACTGAATGGTCAAGCTGTCTCGACTTTGAGAAATGTCCATCTCTTGCCTTGCACTGCAAATGAACATTCAATAAACCAAAACATTGATTATCTTAACCACTAAATAACAGACATGAATTATGAATACAAGTGTGAATCCTACACAAATCCACTGAATAAGTGGCCATTAAAACCAAAGTAAACTCATTGAACAATCGGCGATTAAAACCTTGAATAACATACAGGAATTATGAATACAAGAGTAAATCGAACACAATTACCTGAATAAGCATCAATTAAAGCCTTGAATATTATACATGAAAGCCTTGAATATTATACATGACATATGAATACAAGAGTAAGTCCAAAACACATTCACTGAAAAAGCAGCCATTAAAGCCTTGAATATTATACATGAAAGCCTTGAATATTATATATGACATATGAATACAGGATTAAGTCCAAAACACATTCACTGAATAAGCGGCCATTAAAGCCTTGAATATTGTACATGACATATGAATACAAGAGTAAATCCAATACACATTCACTGAATAAGCAGCCATTAAAGCCTTGAATATTATACATGACATGTGAATACAAGAGTAAGTCCAATACACATTCACTGAATAAGCAGCCATTAAAGCCTTGAATATTATACATGACATATGAATACAAGAGTAAGTCCAATACACATTCACTGAATAAGCGGCCATTAAAGCCTTGAATATTATACATGACATATGAATATAAGATTAAGTCCAAAACACATTCACTGAATAAGCGGCCATTAAAGCCTTGAATATTGTACATGACATATGAATACAAGAGTAAATCCAAAACACATTCACTGAAAAAGCGGCCATTAACGCCTTGAATATTATACATGACATATGAATACAAGAGTAAGTCCAATACACATTCACTGAATAAGCGGCCATTAAAGCCTTGAATATTATACATGACATATGAATACAAGAGTAAATCCAAAACACATTCACTGAATAAGCGGCCATTAAAGCCTTGAATATTATATATGAAAGGATTGAATATTATACATGACATATGAATACAAGAGTAAGTCCAAAACACATTCACTGAGAAAGCGGCCATTAAAGCCTTGAATATTATACATGACATGTGAATACAAGAGTAAATCCAAAACACATTCACTGAATAAGCAGCCATTAAAGCCTTGAATATTGTACATGACATATGAATACAAGAGTAAGTCCAAAACATATTCCCTGAATAAGAGTCCATTAAAGCCTTGAATATTATACATGACATATGAATACAAGAGTAAATCCAACACATTCACTGAATAAGTGGCCATTAAAGCCTTGAATATTATACATGACATGTGAATACAAGAGTAAGTCCAAAACACATTCACTGAATAAGCGGCCATTAAAGCCTTGAATATTATACATGACATATGAATACAAGAGTAAATCCAACACATTCACTGAATAAGCGGCCATTAAAGCCTTGAATATTATACATGAAAGCCTTGAATATTATACATGACATATAAATACAAGAGTAAGTCCAATACATTCACTGAATAAGCGGCCATTAAAGCCTTGAATATTATACATGACATATGAATACAAGAGTAAATCCAAAACACATTCACTGAAAAAGCAGCCATTAAAGCCTTGAATATTATACATGACATGTGAATACAAGAGTAAATCCAAAACACATTCACTGAATAAGCGGCCATTAAAGCCTTGAATAGTATACATGACATGTGAATACATGAGTAAATCCAAAACACATTCACTGAAAAAGCGGCCATTAAAGCCTTGAATATTATACATGAAAGCCTTGAATATTATACATGACATATGAATACAAGAGTAAGTCCAATACATTCACTGAATAAGCTGCCATTAAAGCCTTGAATATTATACATGACATATGAATACAAGAGTAAATCCAAAACACATTCACTGAATAAGCGGCCATTAAAGCCTTGAATATTATACATGAAAGCCTTGAATATTATACATGACATATGAATACAAGAGTAAATCCAACACATTCACTGAATAAGTGGCCATTAAAGCCTTGAATATTATACATGACATGTGAATACAAGAGTAAGTCCAAAACACATTCGCTGAATAAGCGGCCATTAAAGCCTTGAATATTATACATGACATATGAATACAAGAGTAAATCCAACACATTCACTGAATAAGCGGCCATTAAAGCCTTGAATAGTATACATGACATGTGAATACATGAGTAAATCCAAAACACATTCACTGAAAAAGCGGCCATTAAAGCCTTGAATATTATACATGAAAGCCTTGAATATTATACATGACATATGAATACAAGAGTAAGTCCAATACATTCACTGAATAAGCTGCCATTAAAGCCTTGAATATTATACATGACATATGAATACAAGAGTAAATCCAAAACACATTCACTGAATAAGCGGCCATTAAAGCCTTGAATATTATACATGAAAGCCTTGAATATTATACATGACATATGAATACAAGAGTAAGTCCAAAACACATTCACTGAAAAAGCGGCCAATGAAGCCTTGAATATTATACATGACATATGAATACAAGAGTAAGTCCAAAACACATTCACTGAAAAAGCAGCCATTAAGGCCTTGAATATTATACATGACATATGAATACAAGAGTAAATCCAAAACACATTCACTGAATAAGCGGCCATTAAAGTCTTGAATATTATATATGAAAGCCTTGAATATTATACATGACATATGAATACAAGAGTAAGTCCAAAACACATTCACTGAATAAGCGGCCATTAAAGCCTTGAATATTATACATGACATGAATACAAGAGTAAGTCCAAAACACATTCACTGAATAAGCAGCCATTAAAGCCTTGAATATTATACATGAAAGCCTTGAATATTATACATGACATATGAATACAAGAGTAAATCCAAAACACATTCACTGAATAAGCAGCCATTAAAGCCTTGAATATTATACATGAAGGCCTTGAATATTATACATGACATATGAATACAAGAGTAAATCCAAAACACATTCCCTGAATAAGTGGCCATTAAAGCCTTGAATATTATACATGACATATGAATACAAGAGTAAATCCAAAACACATTCACTGAATAAGCAGCCATTAAAGCCTTGAATATTGTACATGACATATGAATACAAGAGTAAGTCCAAAACATATTCCCTGAATAAGAGTCCATTAAAGCCTTGAATATTATACATGACATATGAATACAAGAGTAAATCCAACACATTCACTGAATAAGTGGCCATTAAAGCCTTGAATATTATACATGACATGTGAATACAAGAGTAAGTCCAAAACACATTCACTGAATAAGCGGCCATTAAAGCCTTGAATATTATACATGACATATGAATACAAGAGTAAATCCAACACATTCACTGAATAAGCGGCCATTAAAGCCTTGAATATTATACATGAAAGCCTTGAATATTATACATGACATATGAATACAAGAGTAAATCCAAAACACATTCACTGAAAAAGCAGCCATTAAAGCCTTGAATATTATACATGACATGTGAATACAAGAGTAAATCCAAAACACATTCACTGAATAAGCGGCCATTAAAGCCTTGAATAGTATACATGACATGTGAATACATGAGTAAATCCAAAACACATTCACTGAAAAAGCGGCCATTAAAGCCTTGAATATTATACATGAAATCCTTGAATATTATACATGACATATGAATACAAGAGTAAGTCCAATACATTCACTGAATAAGCTGCCATTAAAGCCTTGAATATTATACATGACATATGAATACAAGAGTAAATCCAAAACACATTCACTGAATAAGCGGCCATTAAAGCCTTGAATATTATACATGAAAGCCTTGAATATTTTACATGACATATGAATACAAGAGTAAGTCCAAAACACATTCACTGAAAAAGCGGCCAATGAAGCCTTGAATATTATACATGACATATGAATACAAGAGTAAGTCCAAAACACATTCACTGAAAAAGCAGCCATTAAGGCCTTGAATATTATACATGACATATGAATACAAGAGTAAATCCAAAACACATTCACTGAATAAGCGGCCATTAAAGTCTTGAATATTATATATGAAAGCCTTGAATATTATACATGACATATGAATACAAGAGTAAGTCCAAAACACATTCACTGAATAAGCGGCCATTAAAGCCTTGAATATTATACATGAAAGCCTTGAATATTATACATGACATATGAATACAAGAGTAAATCCAAAACACATTCACTGAATAAGCAGCCATTAAAGCCTTGAATATTATACATGACATATGAATACAAGAGAAAATCCAACACATTCACTGAATAAGCGGCAATTAAAGCCTTGAATATTATACATGAAGGCCTTGAATATTATACATGACATATGAATACAAGAGTAAATCCAAAACACATTCCCTGAATAAGTGGCCATTAAAGCCTTGAATATTATACATGACATATGAATACAAGAGTAAATCCAAAACACATTCACTGAATAAGCAGCCATTAAAGCCTTGAATATTGTACATGACATATGAATACAAGAGTAAGTCCAAAACATATTCCCTGAATAAGAGTCCATTAAAGCCTTGAATATTATACATGACATATGAATACAAGAGTAAATCCAACACATTCACTGAATAAGTGGCCATTAAAGCCTTGAATATTATACATGACATGTGAATACAAGAGTAAATCCAACACATTCACTGAATAAGCGGCCATTAAAGCCTTGAATATTATACATGAAAGCCTTGAATATTATACATGACATATGAATACAAGAGTAAATCCAAAACACATTCACTGAAAAAGCAGCCATTAAAGCCTTGAATATTATACATGACATGTGAATACAAGAGTAAATCCAAAACACATTCACTGAATAAGCGGCCATTAAAGCCTTGAATAGTATACATGACATGTGAATACATGAGTAAATCCAAAACACATTCACTGAAAAAGCGGCCATTAAAGCCTTGAATATTATACATGAAATCCTTGAATATTATACATGACATATGAATACAAGAGTAAGTCCAATACATTCACTGAATAAGCTGCCATTAAAGCCTTGAATATTATACATGACATATGAATACAAGAGTAAATCCAAAACACATTCACTGAATAAGCGGCCATTAAAGCCTTGAATATTATACATGAAAGCCTTGAATATTTTACATGACATATGAATACAAGAGTAAGTCCAAAACACATTCACTGAAAAAGCGGCCAATGAAGCCTTGAATATTATACATGACATATGAATACAAGAGTAAGTCCAAAACACATTCACTGAAAAAGCAGCCATTAAGGCCTTGAATATTATACATGACATATGAATACAAGAGTAAATCCAAAACACATTCACTGAATAAGCGGCCATTAAAGTCTTGAATATTATATATGAAAGCCTTGAATATTATACATGACATATGAATACAAGAGTAAGTCCAAAACACATTCACTGAATAAGCGGCCATTAAAGCCTTGAATATTATACATGAAAGCCTTGAATATTATACATGACATATGAATACAAGAGTAAATCCAAAACACATTCACTGAATAAGCAGCCATTAAAGCCTTGAATATTATACATGACATATGAATACAAGAGAAAATCCAACACATTCACTGAATAAGCGGCAATTAAAGCCTTGAATATTATACATGAAGGCCTTGAATATTATACATGACATATGAATACAAGAGTAAGTCCAATACATTCACTGAATAAGCGGCCATTAAAGCCTTGAATCTTATACATGACATATGAATACAAGAGTAAATCCAACACATTCACTGAATAAGCGGCCATTAAAGCCTTGAATATTATACATGAAAGCCTTGAATATTATACATAACATATGAATACAAGAGTAAATCCAAAACACATTCCCTGAATAAGTGGCCATTAAAGCCTTGAATATTATACATGACATATGAATACAAGAGTAAATCCAAAACACATTCACTGAATAAGCGGCCATTAAAGCCTTGAATAGTATACATGACATATGAATATAAGATTAAGTCCAAAACACATTCCCTGAATAAGAGTCCATTAAAGCCTTGAATATTATACATGACATGAATACAAGAGTAAGTCCAAAACACATTCACTGAATAAGCGGCCTTTAAAGCCTTGAATATTATACGTGAAAGCCTTGAATATTATACATGAAAGCCTTGAATATTATACAGGACATATGAATACAAGAGTAAATCCAAAACACATTCACTGAAAAAGCGGCCATTAAAGCCTTGAATATTATACATGACATGTGAATACAAGAGTAAGTCCAAAACACATTCACTGAATAAGCAGCCATTAAAGCCTTGAATATTATACATGACATATGAATACAAGAGTAAATCCAAAACACATTCACTGAATAAGCGGCCATTAAAGCCTTGAATATTATACCTGACATATGAATACAAGAGTAAGTCCAAATCACATTCACTGAATAAGCGGCCATTAAAGCCTTGAATATTATACATGACATATGAATACAAGAGTAAGTCCAAAACACATTCACTGAAAAAGCAGCCATTAAAGCCTTGAATATTATACACGACATATGAATACAAGAGTAAGTCCAACACATTCACTGAAAAAGCAGCCATTAAAGCCTTGAATATTATACATGACATATGAATACAAGAGTAAGTCCAATACGCATTCACTGAATAAGCGGCCATTAAAACCTTGAATATTATACATAACATATGAATACAAGAGTAAATCCAAAACACATTCACTGAATAAACGGCCATTAAAGCCTTGAATATTATACATGACATATGAATACAAGAGTAAATCCAAAACACATTCACTGAATAAGCGGCCATTAAAGCCTTGAATATTATATATGAAAGGATTGAATATTATACATGACATATGAATACAAGAGTAAGTCCAAAACACATTCACTGAAAAAGCGGCCATTAAAGCCTTGAATATTATACATGACATGTGAATACAAGAGTAAATCCAAAACACATTCACTGAATAAGCAGCCATTAAAGCCTTGAATATTGTACATGACATATGAATACAAGAGTAAGTCCAAAACATATTCCCTGAATAAGAGTCCATTAAAGCCTTGAATATTATACATGACATATGAATACAAGAGTAAATCCAACACATTCACTGAATAAGTGGCCATTAAAGCCTTGAATATTATACATGACATGTGAATACAAGAGTAAGTCCAAAACACATTCGCTGAATAAGCGGCCATTAAAGCCTTGAATATTATACATGACATATGAATACAAGAGTAAATCCAACACATTCACTGAATAAGCGGCCATTAAAGCCTTGAATATTATACATGAAAGCCTTGAATATTATACATGACATATAAATACAAGAGTAAGTCCAATACATTCACTGAATAAGCGGCCATTAAAGCCTTGAATATTATACATGACATATGAATACAAGAGTAAATCCAAAACACATTCACTGAAAAAGCAGCCATTAAAGCCTTGAATATTATACATGACATGTGAATACAAGAGTAAATCCAAAACACATTCACTGAATAAGCGGCCATTAAAGCCTTGAATAGTATACATGACATGTGAATACATGAGTAAATCCAAAACACATTCACTGAAAAAGCGGCCATTAAAGCCTTGAATATTATACATGAAAGCCTTGAATATTATACATGACATATGAATACAAGAGTAAGTCCAATACATTCACTGAATAAGCTGCCATTAAAGCCTTGAATATTATACATGACATATGAATACAAGAGTAAATCCAAAACACATTCACTGAATAAGCGGCCATTAAAGCCTTGAATATTATACATGAAAGCCTTGAATATTATACATGACATATGAATACAAGAGTAAGTCCAAAACACATTCACTGAAAAAGCGGCCAATGAAGCCTTGAATATTATACATGACATATGAATACAAGAGTAAGTCCAAAACACATTCACTGAAAAAGCAGCCATTAAGGCCTTGAATATTATACATGACATATGAATACAAGAGTAAATCCAAAACACATTCACTGAATAAGCGGCCATTAAAGTCTTGAATATTATATATGAAAGCCTTGAATATTATACATGACATATGAATACAAGAGTAAATCCAAAACACATTCACTGAATAAGCAGCCATTAAAGCCTTGAATATTATACATGACATATGAATACAAGAGAAAATCCAACACATTCACTGAATAAGCGGCAATTAAAGCCTTGAATATTATACATGAAGGCCTTGAATATTATACATGACATATGAATACAAGAGTAAGTCCAAAACACATTCACTGAATAAGCAGCCATTAAAGCCTTGAATATTATACATGAAAGCCTTGAATATTATACATGACATATGAATACAAGAGTAAATCCAAAACACATTCACTGAATAAGCAGCCATTAAAGCCTTGAATATTATACATGACATATGAATACAAGAGAAAATCCAACACATTCACTGAATAAGCGGCAATTAAAGCCTTGAATATTATACATGAAGGCCTTGAATATTATACATGACATATGAATACAAGAGTAAATCCAAAACACATTCACTGAATAAGCGGCCATTAAAGCCTTGAATATTATACATGACATGAATACAAGAGTAAGTCCAAAACACATTCACTGAATAAGCAGCCATTAAAGCCTTGAATATTATACATGAAAGCCTTGAATATTATACATGACATATGAATACAAGAGTAAATCCAAAACACATTCACTGAATAAGCAGCCATTAAAGCCTTGAATATTATACATGACATATGAATACAAGAGAAAATCCAACACATTCACTGAATAAGCGGCAATTAAAGCCTTGAATATTATACATGAAGGCCTTGAATATTATACATGACATATGAATACAAGAGGAAATCCAAAACACATTCCCTGAATAAGTGGCCATTAAAGCCTTGAATATTATACATGACATATGAATACAAGAGTAAATCCAACACATTCACTGAATAAGTGGCCATTAAAGCCTTGAATATTATACATGACATGTGAATACAAGAGTAAGTCCAAAACACATTCACTGAATAAGCGGCCATTAAAGCCTTGAATATTATACATGACATATGAATACAAGAGTAAATCCAACACATTCACTGAATAAGCGGCCATTAAAGCCTTGAATATTATACATGAAAGCCTTGAATATTATACATGACATATAAATACAAGAGTAAGTCCAATACATTCACTGAATAAGCGGCCATTAAAGCCTTGAATATTATACATGACATATGAATACAAGAGTAAATCCAAAACACATTCACTGAAAAAGCAGCCATTAAAGCCTTGAATATTATACATGACATGTGAATACAAGAGTAAATCCAAAACACATTCACTGAATAAGCGGCCATTAAAGCCTTGAATAGTATACATGACATGTGAATACATGAGTAAATCCAAAACACATTCACTGAAAAAGCGGCCATTAAAGCCTTGAATATTATACATGAAATCCTTGAATATTATACATGACATATGAATACAAGAGTAAGTCCAATACATTCACTGAATAAGCTGCCATTAAAGCCTTGAATATTATACATGACATATGAATACAAGAGTAAATCCAAAACACATTCACTGAATAAGCGGCTATTAAAGCCTTGAATATTATACATGAAAGCCTTGAATATTATACATGACATATGAATACAAGAGTAAGTCCAAAACACATTCACTGAAAAAGCGGCCAATGAAGCCTTGAATATTATACATGACATATGAATACAAGAGTAAGTCCAAAACACATTCACTGAAAAAGCAGCCATTAAGGCCTTGAATATTATACATGACATATGAATACAAGAGTAAATCCAAAACACATTCACTGAATAAGCGGCCATTAAAGTCTTGAATATTATATATGAAAGCCTTGAATATTATACATGACATATGAATACAAGAGTAAGTCCAAAACACATTCACTGAATAAGCGGCCATTAAAGCCTTGAATATTATACATGACATGAATACAAGAGTAAGTCCAAAACACATTCACTGAATAAGCAGCCATTAAAGCCTTGAATATTATACATGAAAGCCTTGAATATTATACATGACATATGAATACAAGAGTAAATCCAAAACACATTCACTGAATAAGCAGCCATTAAAGCCTTGAATATTATACATGACATATGAATACAAGAGAAAATCCAACACATTCACTGAATAAGCGGCAATTAAAGCCTTGAATATTATACATGAAGGCCTTGAATATTATACATGACATATGAATACAAGAGTAAGTCCAATACATTCACTGAATAAGCGGCCATTAAAGCCTTGAATCTTATACATGACATATGAATACAAGAGTAAATCCAACACATTCACTGAATAAGCGGCCATTAAAGCCTTGAATATTATACATGAAAGCCTTGAATATTATACATAACATATGAATACAAGAGTAAATCCAAAACACATTCCCTGAATAAGTGGCCATTAAAGCCTTGAATATTATACATGACATATGAATACAAGAGTAAATCCAAAACACATTCACTGAATAAGCGGCCATTAAAGCCTTGAATAGTATACATGACATATGAATATAAGATTAAGTCCAAAACACATTCCCTGAATAAGAGTCCATTAAAGCCTTGAATATTATACATGACATGAATACAAGAGTAAGTCCAAAACACATTCACTGAATAAGCGGCCTTTAAAGCCTTGAATATTATACGTGAAAGCCTTGAATATTATACATGAAAGCCTTGAATATTATACAGGACATATGAATACAAGAGTAAATCCAAAACACATTCACTGAAAAAGCGGCCATTAAAGCCTTGAATATTATACATGACATGTGAATACAAGAGTAAGTCCAAAACACATTCACTGAATAAGCAGCCATTAAAGCCTTGAATATTATACATAACATATGAATACAAGAGTAAATCCAAAACACATTCACTGAATAAGCGGCCATTAAAGCCTTGAATATTATACCTGACATATGAATACAAGAGTAAGTCCAAATCACATTCACTGAATAAGCGGCCATTAAAGCCTTGAATATTATACATGACATATGAATACAAGAGTAAGTCCAAAACACATTCACTGAAAAAGCAGCCATTAAAGCCTTGAATATTATACACGACATATGAATACAAGAGTAAGTCCAACACATTCACTGAAAAAGCAGCCATTAAAGCCTTGAATATTATACATGACATATGAATACAAGAGTAAGTCCAATACGCATTCACTGAATAAGCGGCCATTAAAGCCTTGAATATTATACATAACATATGAATACAAGAGTAAGTCCAAAACACATTCACTGAATAAACGGCCATTAAAGCCTTGAATATTATACATAACATATGAATACAAGAGTAAGTCCAAAACACAGTCACTGAAAAAGCAGCCATTAAAGCCTTGAATATTATACATGACATATGAATACAAGAGTAAATCCAAAACACATTCACTGAATAAGCGGCCATTAAAGCCTTGAATATTATACATCACATATGAATACAAGAGTAAGTCCAAAACACATTCACTGAAAAAGCGGCCATTAAAGCCTTGAATATTATACATGACATATGAATACAAGAGTAAATCCAAAACACATTCACTAAAAAAGCAGCCATTAAAGCCTTGAATATCATACATGACATATGAATACAAGAGTATGTCCAAAACACAGTCACTGAATAAGCGGCCATTAAAGCCTTGAATATTATACATGACATATGAATACAAGAGTAAGTCCAACACATTCACTGAAAAAGCAGCCATTAAAGCCTTGAATATTATACATGACATATGAATACAAGAGTAAGTCCAAAACGCATTCACTGAATAAGCGGCCATTATAGCCTTGAATATTATACATAACATATGAATACAAGAGTAAATCCAAAACACATTCACTGAATAAGCGGCCATTAAAGCCTTGAATATTATACATGACATATGAATACTAGAGTAAGTCCAAAACACATTCACTGAATAAGCGGCCATTAAAGCCTTGAATAGTATACATGACATATGAATATAAGATTAAGTCCAAAACACATTCCCTGAATAAGAGTCCATTAAAGCCTTGAATATTATACATGACATATGAATACAAGAGTAAGTCAAAAACACATTCCCTGAATAAGCGGCCATTAAAGCCTTGAATATTATACATGACATATGAATACTAGAGTAAGTCCAAAACACATACACTGAATAAGCGGCCATTAAAGCCTTGAATAGTATACATGACATATGAATATAAGATTAAGTCCAAAACACATTCCCTGAATAAGCGGCCATTAAAGCCTTGAATATTATACATGACATGTGAATACAAGAGTAAGTCCAAAACACATTCACTGAATAAGCGGCCATTAAAGCCTTGAATATTATACATGACATATGAATACAAGAGTAAATCCAAAACACATTCACTGAATAAGCGGCCATTAAAGCCTTGAATATTATACATGACATATGAATACAAGAGTAAGTCCAAATCACATTCACTGAATAAGCGGCCATTAAAGCCTTGAATATTATACATGACATATGAATACTAGAGTAAGTCCAAAACACATACACTGAATAAGCGGCCATTAAAGCCTTGAATATTATACATGACATATGAATACAAGAGTAAGTCCAAAACACATTCACTGAATAAGCGGCCATTAAAGCCTTGAATATTATACCTGACATATGAATACAAGAGTAAGTCCAAATCACATTCACTGAATAAGCGGCCAGAAAGCCTTGAATATTATACATGACATATGAATACAAGAGTAAGTCCAAAACACATTCACTGAAAAAGCAGCCATTAAAGCCTTGAATATTATACACGACATATGAATACAAGAGTAAGTCCAACACATTCACTGAAAAAGCAGCCATTAAAGCCTTGAATATTATACATGACATATGAATACAAGAGTAAATCCAAAACACATTCACTGAATAAGCGGCCATTAAAGCCTTGAATATTATACATAACATATGAATACAAGAGTAAGTCCAAAACACATTCACTGAAAAAGCGGCCATTAAAGCCTTGAATATTATACATGACATATGAATACAAGAGTAAATCCAAAACACATTCACTAAAAAAGCAGCCATTAAAGCCTTGAATATTATACATGACATATGAATACAAGAGTATGTCCAAAACACAGTCACTGAATAAGCGGCCATTAAAGCCTTGAATATTATACATGACATATGAATACAAGAGTAAGTCCAACACATTCACTGAAAAAGCAGCCATTAAAGCCTTGAATATTATACATGACATATGAATACAAGAGTAAGTCCAAAACGCATTCACTGAATAAGCGGCCATTATAGCCTTGAATATTATACATAACATATGAATACAAGAGTAAATCCAAAACACATTCACTGAATAAGCGGCCATTAAAGCCTTGAATATTATACATGACATATGAATACTAGAGTAAGTCCAAAACACATTCACTGAATAAGCGGCCATTAAAGCCTTGAATAGTATACATGACATATGAATATAAGATTAAGTCCAAAACACATTCCCTGAATAAGAGTCCATTAAAGCCTTGAATATTATACATGACATATGAATACAAGAGTAAGTCAAAAACACATTCCCTGAATAAGCGGCCATTAAAGCCTTGAATATTATACATGACATATGAATACTAGAGTAAGTCCAAAACACATACACTGAATAAGCGGCCATTAAAGCCTTGAATAGTATACATGACATATGAATATAAGATTAAGTCCAAAACACATTCCCTGAATAAGCGGCCATTAAAGCCTTGAATATTATACATGACATGTGAATACAAGAGTAAGTCCAAAACACATTCCCTGAATAAGCGGCCATTAAAGCCTTGAATATTATACATGAAAGCCTTGAATATTATACATGACATATGAATACAAGAGTAAATCCAAAACACATTCACTGAATAAGCGGCCATTAAAGCCTTGAATAGTATACATGACATATGAATATAAGATTAAGTCCAAAACACATTCCCTGAATAAGCGGCCATTAAAGCCTTGAATATTATACATGACATATGAATACAAGAGTAAATCCAAAACACATTCACTGAAAAAGCAGCCATTAAAGCCTTGAATATTATACATGACATATGAATACAAGAGTAAGTCCAAAACACATTCACTGAATAAGCGGCCATTAAAGCCTTGAATATTATACATGACATATGAATACAAGAGTAAATCCAAAACACATTCACTGAATAAGCGCCATTAAAGCCTTGAATATTATACATGACATGTGAATACAAGAGTAAGTCCAAAACACATTCACTGAATAAGCGGCCATTAAAGCCTTGAATATTATACATGACATATGAATACAGGAGTAAATCCAAAACACATTCACTGAATAAGCGCCATTAAAGCCTTGAATATCATACATGACATATGAATACAAGAGTAAGTCCAAAACACATTCACTGAATAAGCGGCCATTAAAGCCTTGAATATTATACATGACATATGAATACAAGAGTAAATCCAAAACACATTCACTGAATAAGCGCCATTAAAGCCTTGAATATTATACATGACATATGAATACAAGAGTAAATCCAAAACACATTCACTGAATAAGCGGCCATTAAAGCCTTGAATATTATACATGACATATGAATACAAGAGTAAATCCAAAACACATTCCCTGAATAAGCGGCCATTAAAGCCGTGAATATTATACATGAAAGCCTTGAATATTATACATGACATATGAATACAAGAGTAAATCCAAAACACATTCACTGAATAAGCGGCCATTAAAGCCTTGAATATTATACATGACATATGAATACAAGAGTAAATCCAAAACACATTCCCTGAATAAGCGGCCATTAAAGCCGTGAATATTATACATGAAAGCCTTGAATATTATACATGACATATGAATACAGGAGTAAATCCAAAACACATTCACTGAATAAGCGCCATTAAAGCCTTGAATATCATACATGACATATGAATACAAGAGTAAGTCCAAAACACATTCACTGAATAAGCGGCCATTAAAGCCTTGAATATTATACATGACATATGAATACAAGAGTAAATCCAAAACACATTCACTGAAAAAGCGGCCATTAAAGCCTTGAATATTATACATGACATGTGAATACAAGAGTAAGTCCAAAACACATTCACTGAATAAGCAGCCATTAAAGCCTTGAATATTATACATGACATATGAATACAAGAGTAAATCCAAAACACATTCACTGAATAAGCGGCCATTAAAGCCTTGAATATTATACCTGACATATGAATACAAGAGTAAGTCCAAATCACATTCACTGAATAAGCGGCCATTAAAGCCTTGAATATTATACATGACATATGAATACAAGAGTAAGTCCAAAACACATTCACTGAAAAAGCAGCCATTAAAGCCTTGAATATTATACACGACATATGAATACAAGAGTAAGTCCAACACATTCACTGAAAAAGCAGCCATTAAAGCCTTGAATATTATACATGACATATGAATACAAGAGTAAGTCCAATACGCATTCACTGAATAAGCGGCCATTAAAACCTTGAATATTATACATAACATATGAATACAAGAGTAAATCCAAAACACATTCACTGAATAAACGGCCATTAAAGCCTTGAATATTATACATGACATATGAATACAAGAGTAAATCCAAAACACATTCACTGAATAAGCGGCCATTAAAGCCTTGAATATTATATATGAAAGGATTGAATATTATACATGACATATGAATACAAGAGTAAGTCCAAAACACATTCACTGAAAAAGCGGCCATTAAAGCCTTGAATATTATACATGACATGTGAATACAAGAGTAAATCCAAAACACATTCACTGAATAAGCAGCCATTAAAGCCTTGAATATTGTACATGACATATGAATACAAGAGTAAGTCCAAAACATATTCCCTGAATAAGAGTCCATTAAAGCCTTGAATATTATACATGACATATGAATACAAGAGTAAATCCAACACATTCACTGAATAAGTGGCCATTAAAGCCTTGAATATTATACATGACATGTGAATACAAGAGTAAGTCCAAAACACATTCGCTGAATAAGCGGCCATTAAAGCCTTGAATATTATACATGACATATGAATACAAGAGTAAATCCAACACATTCACTGAATAAGCGGCCATTAAAGCCTTGAATATTATACATGAAAGCCTTGAATATTATACATGACATATAAATACAAGAGTAAGTCCAATACATTCACTGAATAAGCGGCCATTAAAGCCTTGAATATTATACATGACATATGAATACAAGAGTAAATCCAAAACACATTCACTGAAAAAGCAGCCATTAAAGCCTTGAATATTATACATGACATGTGAATACAAGAGTAAATCCAAAACACATTCACTGAATAAGCGGCCATTAAAGCCTTGAATAGTATACATGACATGTGAATACATGAGTAAATCCAAAACACATTCACTGAAAAAGCGGCCATTAAAGCCTTGAATATTATACATGAAAGCCTTGAATATTATACATGACATATGAATACAAGAGTAAGTCCAATACATTCACTGAATAAGCTGCCATTAAAGCCTTGAATATTATACATGACATATGAATACAAGAGTAAATCCAAAACACATTCACTGAATAAGCGGCCATTAAAGCCTTGAATATTATACATGAAAGCCTTGAATATTATACATGACATATGAATACAAGAGTAAGTCCAAAACACATTCACTGAAAAAGCGGCCAATGAAGCCTTGAATATTATACATGACATATGAATACAAGAGTAAGTCCAAAACACATTCACTGAAAAAGCAGCCATTAAGGCCTTGAATATTATACATGACATATGAATACAAGAGTAAATCCAAAACACATTCACTGAATAAGCGGCCATTAAAGTCTTGAATATTATATATGAAAGCCTTGAATATTATACATGACATATGAATACAAGAGTAAATCCAAAACACATTCACTGAATAAGCAGCCATTAAAGCCTTGAATATTATACATGACATATGAATACAAGAGAAAATCCAACACATTCACTGAATAAGCGGCAATTAAAGCCTTGAATATTATACATGAAGGCCTTGAATATTATACATGACATATGAATACAAGAGTAAGTCCAAAACACATTCACTGAATAAGCAGCCATTAAAGCCTTGAATATTATACATGAAAGCCTTGAATATTATACATGACATATGAATACAAGAGTAAATCCAAAACACATTCACTGAATAAGCAGCCATTAAAGCCTTGAATATTATACATGACATATGAATACAAGAGAAAATCCAACACATTCACTGAATAAGCGGCAATTAAAGCCTTGAATATTATACATGAAGGCCTTGAATATTATACATGACATATGAATACAAGAGTAAATCCAAAACACATTCACTGAATAAGCGGCCATTAAAGCCTTGAATATTATACATGACATGAATACAAGAGTAAGTCCAAAACACATTCACTGAATAAGCAGCCATTAAAGCCTTGAATATTATACATGAAAGCCTTGAATATTATACATGACATATGAATACAAGAGTAAATCCAAAACACATTCACTGAATAAGCAGCCATTAAAGCCTTGAATATTATACATGACATATGAATACAAGAGAAAATCCAACACATTCACTGAATAAGCGGCAATTAAAGCCTTGAATATTATACATGAAGGCCTTGAATATTATACATGACATATGAATACAAGAGTAAATCCAAAACACATTCCCTGAATAAGTGGCCATTAAAGCCTTGAATATTATACATGACATATGAATACAAGAGTAAATCCAAAACACATTCACTAAATAAGCAGCCATTAAAGCCTTTAATATTGTACATGACATATGAATACAAGAGTAAGTCCAAAACATATTCCCTGAATAAGAGTCCATTAAAGCCTTGAATATTATACATGACATATGAATACAAGAGTAAATCCAACACATTCACTGAATAAGCGGCCATTAAAGCCTTGAATATTATACATGAAAGCCTTGAATATTATACATGACATATAAATACAAGAGTAAGTCCAATACATTCACTGAATAAGCGGCCATTAAAGCCTTGAATATTATACATGACATATGAATACAAGAGTAAATCCAAAACACATTCACTGAAAAAGCAGCCATTAAAGCCTTGAATATTATACATGACATGTGAATACAAGAGTAAATCCAAAACACATTCACTGAATAAGCGGCCATTAAAGCCTTGAATAGTATACATGACATGTGAATACATGAGTAAATCCAAAACACATTCACTGAAAAAGCGGCCATTAAAGCCTTGAATATTATACATGAAATCCTTGAATATTATACATGACATATGAATACAAGAGTAAGTCCAATACATTCACTGAATAAGCTGCCATTAAAGCCTTGAATATTATACATGACATATGAATACAAGAGTAAATCCAAAACACATTCACTGAATAAGCGGCTATTAAAGCCTTGAATATTATACATGAAAGCCTTGAATATTATACATGACATATGAATACAAGAGTAAGTCCAAAACACATTCACTGAAAAAGCGGCCAATGAAGCCTTGAATATTATACATGACATATGAATACAAGAGTAAGTCCAAAACACATTCACTGAAAAAGCAGCCATTAAGGCCTTGAATATTATACATGACATATGAATACAAGAGTAAATCCAAAACACATTCACTGAATAAGCGGCCATTAAAGTCTTGAATATTATATATGAAAGCCTTGAATATTATACATGACATATGAATACAAGAGTAAGTCCAAAACACATTCACTGAATAAGCGGCCATTAAAGCCTTGAATATTATACATGACATGAATACAAGAGTAAGTCCAAAACACATTCACTGAATAAGCAGCCATTAAAGCCTTGAATATTATACATGAAAGCCTTGAATATTATACATGACATATGAATACAAGAGTAAATCCAAAACACATTCACTGAATAAGCAGCCATTAAAGCCTTGAATATTATACATGACATATGAATACAAGAGAAAATCCAACACATTCACTGAATAAGCGGCAATTAAAGCCTTGAATATTATACATGAAGGCCTTGAATATTATACATGACATATGAATACAAGAGTAAGTCCAATACATTCACTGAATAAGCGGCCATTAAAGCCTTGAATCTTATACATGACATATGAATACAAGAGTAAATCCAACACATTCACTGAATAAGCGGCCATTAAAGCCTTGAATATTATACATGAAAGCCTTGAATATTATACATAACATATGAATACAAGAGTAAATCCAAAACACATTCCCTGAATAAGTGGCCATTAAAGCCTTGAATATTATACATGACATATGAATACAAGAGTAAATCCAAAACACATTCACTGAATAAGCGGCCATTAAAGCCTTGAATAGTATACATGACATATGAATATAAGATTAAGTCCAAAACACATTCCCTGAATAAGAGTCCATTAAAGCCTTGAATATTATACATGACATGAATACAAGAGTAAGTCCAAAACACATTCACTGAATAAGCGGCCTTTAAAGCCTTGAATATTATACGTGAAAGCCTTGAATATTATACATGAAAGCCTTGAATATTATACAGGACATATGAATACAAGAGTAAATCCAAAACACATTCACTGAAAAAGCGGCCATTAAAGCCTTGAATATTATACATGACATGTGAATACAAGAGTAAGTCCAATACGCATTCACTGAATAAGCGGCCATTAAAACCTTGAATATTATACATAACATATGAATACAAGAGTAAATCCAAAACACATTCACTGAATAAACGGCCATTAAAGCCTTGAATATTATACATAACATATGAATACAAGAGTAAGTCCAAAACACAGTCACTGAAAAAGCGGCCATTGAAGCCTTGAATATTATACATGACATATGAATACAAGAGTAAATCCAAAACACATTCACTGAATAAGCGGCCATTAAAGCCTTGAATATTATACATCACATATGAATACAAGAGTAAGTCCAAAACACATTCACTGAAAAAGCGGCCATTAAAGCCTTGAATATTATACATGACATATGAATACAAGAGTAAATCCAAAACACATTCACTAAAAAAGCAGCCATTAAAGCCTTGAATATTATACATGACATATGAATACAAGAGTATGTCCAAAACACAGTCACTGAATAAGCGGCCATTAAAGCCTTGAATATTATACATGACATATGAATACAAGAGTAAGTCCAACACATTCACTGAAAAAGCAGCCATTAAAGCCTTGAATATTATACATGACATATGAATACAAGAGTAAGTCCAAAACGCATTCACTGAATAAGCGGCCATTATAGCCTTGAATATTATACATAACATATGAATACAAGAGTAAATCCAAAACACATTCACTGAATAAGCGGCCATTAAAGCCTTGAATATTATACATGACATATGAATACTAGAGTAAGTCCAAAACACATTCACTGAATAAGCGGCCATTAAAGCCTTGAATAGTATACATGACATATGAATATAAGATTAAGTCCAAAACACATTCCCTGAATAAGAGTCCATTAAAGCCTTGAATATTATACATGACATATGAATACAAGAGTAAGTCAAAAACACATTCCCTGAATAAGCGGCCATTAAAGCCTTGAATATTATACATGACATATGAATACTAGAGTAAGTCCAAAACACATACACTGAATAAGCGGCCATTAAAGCCTTGAATAGTATACATGACATATGAATATAAGATTAAGTCCAAAACACATTCCCTGAATAAGCGGCCATTAAAGCCTTGAATATTATACATGACATGTGAATACAAGAGTAAGTCCAAAACACATTCACTGAATAAGCAGCCATTAAAGCCTTGAATATTATACATGACATATGAATACAAGAGTAAATCCAAAACACATTCACTGAATAAGCGGCCATTAAAGCCTTGAATATTATACCTGACATATGAATACAAGAGTAAGTCCAAATCACATTCACTGAATAAGCGGCCATTAAAGCCTTGAATATTATACATGACATATGAATACTAGAGTAAGTCCAAAACACATACACTGAATAAGCGGCCATTAAAGCCTTGAATAGTATACATGACATATGAATATAAGATTAAGTCCAAATCACATTCACTGAATAAGCGGCCATTAAAGCCTTGAATATTATACATGACATATGAATACTAGAGTAAGTCCAAAACACATACACTGAATAAGCGGCCATTAAAGCCTTGAATAGTATACATGACATATGAATATAAGATTAAGTCCAAAACACATTCCCTGAATAAGCAGCCATTAAAGCCTTGAATATTATACATGACATATGAATACAAGAGTAAGTCCAAATCACATTCACTGAATAAGCGGCCATTAAAGCCTTGAATATTATACCTGACATATGAATACAAGAGTAAGTCCAAATCACATTCACTGAATAAGCGGCCATTAAAGCCTTGAATATTATACATGACATATGAATACAAGAGTAAGTCCAAAACACATTCACTGAAAAAGCAGCCATTAAAGCCTTGAATATTATACACGACATATGAATACAAGAGTAAGTCCAACACATTCACTGAAAAAGCAGCCATTAAAGCCTTGAATATTATACATGACATATGAATACAAGAGTAAATCCAAAACACATTCACTGAATAAGCGGCCATTAAAGCCTTGAATATTATACATAACATATGAATACAAGAGTAAGTCCAAAACACATTCACTGAAAAAGCGGCCATTAAAGCCTTGAATATTATACATGACATATGAATACAAGAGTAAATCCAAAACACATTCACTAAAAAAGCAGCCATTAAAGCCTTGAATATTATACATGACATATGAATACAAGAGTATGTCCAAAACACAGTCACTGAATAAGCGGCCATTAAAGCCTTGAATATTATACATGACATATGAATACAAGAGTAAGTCCAACACATTCACTGAAAAAGCAGCCATTAAAGCCTTGAATATTATACATGACATATGAATACAAGAGTAAGTCCAAAACGCATTCACTGAATAAGCGGCCATTATAGCCTTGAATATTATACATAACATATGAATACAAGAGTAAATCCAAAACACATTCACTGAATAAGCGGCCATTAAAGCCTTGAATATTATACATGACATATGAATACTAGAGTAAGTCCAAAACACATTCACTGAATAAGCGGCCATTAAAGCCTTGAATAGTATACATGACATATGAATATAAGATTAAGTCCAAAACACATTCCCTGAATAAGAGCCCATTAAAGCCTTGAATATTATACATGACATATGAATACAAGAGTAAGTCAAAAACACATTCCCTGAATAAGCGGCCATTAAAGCCTTGAATATTATACATGACATATGAATACTAGAGTAAGTCCAAAACACATACACTGAATAAGCGGCCATTAAAGCCTTGAATAGTATACATGACATATGAATATAAGATTAAGTCCAAAACACATTCCCTGAATAAGCGGCCATTAAAGCCTTGAATATTATACATGACATGTGAATACAAGAGTAAGTCCAAAACACATTCCCTGAATAAGCGGCCATTAAAGCCTTGAATATTATACATGAAAGCCTTGAATATTATACATGACATATGAATACAAGAGTAAATCCAAAACACATTCACTGAATAAGCGGCCATTAAAGCCTTGAATAGTATACATGACATATGAATATAAGATTAAGTCCAAAACACATTCCCTGAATAAGCGGCCATTAAAGCCTTGAATATTATACATGACATATGAATACAAGAGTAAATCCAAAACACATTCACTGAAAAAGCAGCCATTAAAGCCTTGAATATTATACATGACATATGAATACAAGAGTAAGTCCAAAACACATTCACTGAATAAGCGGCCATTAAAGCCTTGAATATTATACATGACATATGAATACAAGAGTAAATCCAAAACACATTCACTGAATAAGCGCCATTAAAGCCTTGAATATTATACATGACATGTGAATACAAGAGTAAGTCCAAAACACATTCACTGAATAAGCGGCCATTAAAGCCTTGAATATTATACATGACATATGAATACAGGAGTAAATCCAAAACACATTCACTGAATAAGCGCCATTAAAGCCTTGAATATCATACATGACATATGAATACAAGAGTAAGTCCAAAACACATTCACTGAATAAGCGGCCATTAAAGCCTTGAATATTATACATGACATATGAATACAAGAGTAAATCCAAAACACATTCACTGAATAAGCGCCATTAAAGCCTTGAATATTATACATGACATATGAATACAAGAGTAAATCCAAAACACATTCACTGAATAAGCGGCCATTAAAGCCTTGAATATTATACATGACATATGAATACAAGAGTAAATCCAAAACACATTCCCTGAATAAGCGGCCATTAAAGCCGTGAATATTATACATGAAAGCCTTGAATATTATACATGACATATGAATACAAGAGTAAATCCAAAACACATTCACTGAATAAGCGGCCATTAAAGCCTTGAATATTATACATGACATATGAATACAAGAGTAAATCCAAAACACATTCCCTGAATAAGCGGCCATTAAAGCCGTGAATATTATACATGAAAGCCTTGAATATTATACATGACATATGAATACAGGAGTAAATCCAAAACACATTCACTGAATAAGCGCCATTAAAGCCTTGAATATCATACATGACATATGAATACAAGAGTAAGTCCAAAACACATTCACTGAATAAGCGGCCATTAAAGCCTTGAATATTATACATGACATATGAATACAAGAGTAAATCCAAAACACATTCACTGAAAAAGCGGCCATTAAAGCCTTGAATATTATACATGACATGTGAATACAAGAGTAAGTCCAAAACACATTCACTGAATAAGCAGCCATTAAAGCCTTGAATATTATACATGACATATGAATACAAGAGTAAATCCAAAACACATTCACTGAATAAGCGGCCATTAAAGCCTTGAATATTATACCTGACATATGAATACAAGAGTAAGTCCAAATCACATTCACTGAATAAGCGGCCATTAAAGCCTTGAATATTATACATGACATATGAATACAAGAGTAAGTCCAAAACACATTCACTGAAAAAGCAGCCATTAAAGCCTTGAATATTATACACAACATATGAATACAAGAGTAAGTCCAACACATTCACTGAAAAAGCAGCCATTAAAGCCTTGAATATTATACATGACATATGAATACAAGAGTAAGTCCAATACGCATTCACTGAATAAGCGGCCATTAAAACCTTGAATATTATACATAACATATGAATACAAGAGTAAATCCAAAACACATTCACTGAATAAACGGCCATTAAAGCCTTGAATATTATACATGACATATGAATACAAGAGTAAATCCAAAACACATTCACTGAATAAGCGGCCATTAAAGCCTTGAATATTATATATGAAAGGATTGAATATTATACATGACATATGAATACAAGAGTAAGTCCAAAACACATTCACTGAAAAAGCGGCCATTAAAGCCTTGAATATTATACATGACATGTGAATACAAGAGTAAATCCAAAACACATTCACTGAATAAGCAGCCATTAAAGCCTTGAATATTATACATGAAAGCCTTGAATATTATACATGACATATGAATACAAGAGTAAATCCAAAACACATTCACTGAATAAGCGGCCATTAAAGCCTTGAATAGTATACATGACATATGAATATAAGATTAAGTCCAAAACACATTCCCTGAATAAGCGGCCATTAAAGCCTTGAATATTATACATGACATATGAATACAAGAGTAAATCCAAAACACATTCACTGAAAAAGCAGCCATTAAAGCCTTGAATATTATACATGACATATGAATACAAGAGTAAGTCCAAAACACATTCACTGAATAAGCGGCCATTAAAGCCTTGAATATTATATATGAAAGGATTGAATATTATACATGACATATAAATACAAGAGTAAGTCCAATACATTCACTGAATAAGCGGCCATTAAAGCCTTGAATATTATACATGACATATGAATACAAGAGTAAATCCAAAACACATTCACTGAATAAGCAGCCATTAAAGCCTTTAATATTGTACATGACATATGAATACAAGAGTAAGTCCAAAACATATTCCCTGAATAAGAGTCCATTAAAGCCTTGAATATTATACATGACATATGAATACAAGAGTAAATCCAACACATTCACTGAATAAGCGGCCATTAAAGCCTTGAATATTATACATGAAAGCCTTGAATATTATACATGACATATAAATACAAGAGTAAGTCCAATACATTCACTGAATAAGCGGCCATTAAAGCCTTGAATATTATACATGACATATGAATACAAGAGTAAATCCAAAACACATTCACTGAAAAAGCAGCCATTAAAGCCTTGAATATTATACATGACATGTGAATACAAGAGTAAATCCAAAACACATTCACTGAATAAGCGGCCATTAAAGCCTTGAATAGTATACATGACATGTGAATACATGAGTAAATCCAAAACACATTCACTGAAAAAGCGGCCATTAAAGCCTTGAATATTATACATGAAATCCTTGAATATTATACATGACATATGAATACAAGAGTAAGTCCAATACATTCACTGAATAAGCTGCCATTAAAGCCTTGAATATTATACATGACATATGAATACAAGAGTAAATCCAAAACACATTCACTGAATAAGCGGCTATTAAAGCCTTGAATATTATACATGAAAGCCTTGAATATTATACATGACATATGAATACAAGAGTAAGTCCAAAACACATTCACTGAAAAAGCGGCCAATGAAGCCTTGAATATTATACATGACATATGAATACAAGAGTAAGTCCAAAACACATTCACTGAAAAAGCAGCCATTAAGGCCTTGAATATTATACATGACATATGAATACAAGAGTAAATCCAAAACACATTCACTGAATAAGCGGCCATTAAAGTCTTGAATATTATATATGAAAGCCTTGAATATTATACATGACATATGAATACAAGAGTAAGTCCAAAACACATTCACTGAATAAGCGGCCATTAAAGCCTTGAATATTATACATGACATGAATACAAGAGTAAGTCCAAAACACATTCACTGAATAAGCAGCCATTAAAGCCTTGAATATTATACATGAAAGCCTTGAATATTATACATGACATATGAATACAAGAGTAAATCCAAAACACATTCACTGAATAAGCAGCCATTAAAGCCTTGAATATTATACATGACATATGAATACAAGAGAAAATCCAACACATTCACTGAATAAGCGGCAATTAAAGCCTTGAATATTATACATGAAGGCCTTGAATATTATACATGACATATGAATACAAGAGTAAGTCCAATACATTCACTGAATAAGCGGCCATTAAAGCCTTGAATCTTATACATGACATATGAATACAAGAGTAAATCCAACACATTCACTGAATAAGCGGCCATTAAAGCCTTGAATATTATACATGAAAGCCTTGAATATTATACATAACATATGAATACAAGAGTAAATCCAAAACACATTCCCTGAATAAGTGGCCATTAAAGCCTTGAATATTATACATGACATATGAATACAAGAGTAAATCCAAAACACATTCACTGAATAAGCGGCCATTAAAGCCTTGAATAGTATACATGACATATGAATATAAGATTAAGTCCAAAACACATTCCCTGAATAAGAGTCCATTAAAGCCTTGAATATTATACATGACATGAATACAAGAGTAAGTCCAAAACACATTCACTGAATAAGCGGCCTTTAAAGCCTTGAATATTATACGTGAAAGCCTTGAATATTATACATGAAAGCCTTGAATATTATACAGGACATATGAATACAAGAGTAAATCCAAAACACATTCACTGAAAAAGCGGCCATTAAAGCCTTGAATATTATACATGACATGTGAATACAAGAGTAAGTCCAATACGCATTCACTGAATAAGCGGCCATTAAAACCTTGAATATTATACATAACATATGAATACAAGAGTAAATCCAAAACACATTCACTGAATAAACGGCCATTAAAGCCTTGAATATTATACATAACATATGAATACAAGAGTAAGTCCAAAACACAGTCACTGAAAAAGCGGCCATTGAAGCCTTGAATATTATACATGACATATGAATACAAGAGTAAATCCAAAACACATTCACTGAATAAGCGGCCATTAAAGCCTTGAATATTATACATCACATATGAATACAAGAGTAAGTCCAAAACACATTCACTGAAAAAGCGGCCATTAAAGCCTTGAATATTATACATGACATATGAATACAAGAGTAAATCCAAAACACATTCACTAAAAAAGCAGCCATTAAAGCCTTGAATATTATACATGACATATGAATACAAGAGTATGTCCAAAACACAGTCACTGAATAAGCGGCCATTAAAGCCTTGAATATTATACATGACATATGAATACAAGAGTAAGTCCAAAACACATTCACTGAAAAAGCAGCCATTAAAGCCTTGAATATTATACACGACATATGAATACAAGAGTAAGTCCAACACATTCACTGAAAAAGCAGCCATTAAAGCCTTGAATATTATACATGACATATGAATACAAGAGTAAATCCAAAACACATTCACTGAATAAGCGGCCATTAAAGCCTTGAATATTATACATAACATATGAATACAAGAGTAAGTCCAAAACACATTCACTGAAAAAGCGGCCATTAAAGCCTTGAATATTATACATGACATATGAATACAAGAGTAAATCCAAAACACATTCACTAAAAAAGCAGCCATTAAAGCCTTGAATATTATACATGACATATGAATACAAGAGTATGTCCAAAACACAGTCACTGAATAAGCGGCCATTAAAGCCTTGAATATTATACATGACATATGAATACAAGAGTAAGTCCAACACATTCACTGAAAAAGCAGCCATTAAAGCCTTGAATATTATACATGACATATGAATACAAGAGTAAGTCCAAAACGCATTCACTGAATAAGCGGCCATTATAGCCTTGAATATTATACATAACATATGAATACAAGAGTAAATCCAAAACACATTCACTGAATAAGCGGCCATTAAAGCCTTGAATATTATACATGACATATGAATACTAGAGTAAGTCCAAAACACATTCACTGAATAAGCGGCCATTAAAGCCTTGAATAGTATACATGACATATGAATATAAGATTAAGTCCAAAACACATTCCCTGAATAAGAGTCCATTAAAGCCTTGAATATTATACATGACATATGAATACAAGAGTAAGTCAAAAACACATTCCCTGAATAAGCGGCCATTAAAGCCTTGAATATTATACATGACATATGAATACTAGAGTAAGTCCAAAACACATACACTGAATAAGCGGCCATTAAAGCCTTGAATAGTATACATGACATATGAATATAAGATTAAGTCCAAAACACATTCCCTGAATAAGCGGCCATTAAAGCCTTGAATATTATACATGACATGTGAATACAAGAGTAAGTCCAAAACACATTCCCTGAATAAGCGGCCATTAAAGCCTTGAATATTATACATGAAAGCCTTGAATATTATACATGACATATGAATACAAGAGTAAATCCAAAACACATTCACTGAATAAGCGGCCATTAAAGCCTTGAATAGTATACATGACATATGAATATAAGATTAAGTCCAAAACACATTCCCTGAATAAGCGGCCATTAAAGCCTTGAATATTATACATGACATATGAATACAAGAGTAAATCCAAAACACATTCACTGAAAAAGCAGCCATTAAAGCCTTGAATATTATACATGACATATGAATACAAGAGTAAGTCCAAAACACATTCACTGAATAAGCGGCCATTAAAGCCTTGAATATTATACATGACATATGAATACAAGAGTAAATCCAAAACACATTCACTGAATAAGCGCCATTAAAGCCTTGAATATTATACATGACATGTGAATACAAGAGTAAGTCCAAAACACATTCACTGAATAAGCGGCCATTAAAGCCTTGAATATTATACATGACATATGAATACAGGAGTAAATCCAAAACACATTCACTGAATAAGCGCCATTAAAGCCTTGAATATCATACATGACATATGAATACAAGAGTAAGTCCAAAACACATTCACTGAATAAGCGGCCATTAAAGCCTTGAATATTATACATGACATATGAATACAAGAGTAAATCCAAAACACATTCACTGAATAAGCGCCATTAAAGCCTTGAATATTATACATGACATATGAATACAAGAGTAAATCCAAAACACATTCACTGAATAAGCGGCCATTAAAGCCTTGAATATTATACATGACATATGAATACAAGAGTAAATCCAAAACACATTCCCTGAATAAGCGGCCATTAAAGCCGTGAATATTATACATGAAAGCCTTGAATATTATACATGACATATGAATACAAGAGTAAATCCAAAACACATTCACTGAATAAGCGGCCATTAAAGCCTTGAATATTATACATGACATATGAATACAAGAGTAAATCCAAAACACATTCCCTGAATAAGCGGCCATTAAAGCCGTGAATATTATACATGAAAGCCTTGAATATTATACATGACATATGAATACAGGAGTAAATCCAAAACACATTCACTGAATAAGCGCCATTAAAGCCTTGAATATCATACATGACATATGAATACAAGAGTAAGTCCAAAACACATTCACTGAATAAGCGGCCATTAAAGCCTTGAATATTATACATGACATATGAATACAAGAGTAAATCCAAAACACATTCACTGAAAAAGCGGCCATTAAAGCCTTGAATATTATACATGACATGTGAATACAAGAGTAAGTCCAAAACACATTCACTGAATAAGCAGCCATTAAAGCCTTGAATATTATACATGACATATGAATACAAGAGTAAATCCAAAACACATTCACTGAATAAGCGGCCATTAAAGCCTTGAATATTATACCTGACATATGAATACAAGAGTAAGTCCAAATCACATTCACTGAATAAGCGGCCATTAAAGCCTTGAATATTATACATGACATATGAATACAAGAGTAAGTCCAAAACACATTCACTGAAAAAGCAGCCATTAAAGCCTTGAATATTATACACGACATATGAATACAAGAGTAAGTCCAACACATTCACTGAAAAAGCAGCCATTAAAGCCTTGAATATTATACATGACATATGAATACAAGAGTAAGTCCAATACGCATTCACTGAATAAGCGGCCATTAAAACCTTGAATATTATACATAACATATGAATACAAGAGTAAATCCAAAACACATTCACTGAATAAACGGCCATTAAAGCCTTGAATATTATACATGACATATGAATACAAGAGTAAATCCAAAACACATTCACTGAATAAGCGGCCATTAAAGCCTTGAATATTATATATGAAAGGATTGAATATTATACATGACATATGAATACAAGAGTAAGTCCAAAACACATTCACTGAAAAAGCGGCCATTAAAGCCTTGAATATTATACATGACATGTGAATACAAGAGTAAATCCAAAACACATTCACTGAATAAGCAGCCATTAAAGCCTTGAATATTGTACATGACATATGAATACAAGAGTAAGTCCAAAACATATTCCCTGAATAAGAGTCCATTAAAGCCTTGAATATTATACATGACATATGAATACAAGAGTAAATCCAACACATTCACTGAATAAGTGGCCATTAAAGCCTTGAATATTATACATGACATGTGAATACAAGAGTAAGTCCAAAACACATTCGCTGAATAAGCGGCCATTAAAGCCTTGAATATTATACATGACATATGAATACAAGAGTAAATCCAACACATTCACTGAATAAGCGGCCATTAAAGCCTTGAATATTATACATGAAAGCCTTGAATATTATACATGACATATAAATACAAGAGTAAGTCCAATACATTCACTGAATAAGCGGCCATTAAAGCCTTGAATATTATACATGACATATGAATACAAGAGTAAATCCAAAACACATTCACTGAAAAAGCAGCCATTAAAGCCTTGAATATTATACATGACATGTGAATACAAGAGTAAATCCAAAACACATTCACTGAATAAGCGGCCATTAAAGCCTTGAATAGTATACATGACATGTGAATACATGAGTAAATCCAAAACACATTCACTGAAAAAGCGGCCATTAAAGCCTTGAATATTATACATGAAAGCCTTGAATATTATACATGACATATGAATACAAGAGTAAGTCCAATACATTCACTGAATAAGCTGCCATTAAAGCCTTGAATATTATACATGACATATGAATACAAGAGTAAATCCAAAACACATTCACTGAATAAGCGGCCATTAAAGCCTTGAATATTATACATGAAAGCCTTGAATATTATACATGACATATGAATACAAGAGTAAGTCCAAAACACATTCACTGAAAAAGCAGCCATTAAAGCCTTGAATATTATACATGACATATGAATACAAGAGTAAGTCCAACACATTCACTGAAAAAGCAGCCATTAAAGCCTTGAATATTATACATGACATATGAATACAAGAGTAAGTCCAATACGCATTCACTGAATAAGCGGCCATTAAAACCTTGAATATTATACATGACATATGAATACAAGAGTAAATCCAAAACACATTCACTGAATAAGCAGCCATTAAAGCCTTGAATATTATACATGACATATGAATACAAGAGAAAATCCAACACATTCACTGAATAAGCGGCAATTAAAGCCTTGAATATTATACATGAAGGCCTTGAATATTATACATGACATATGAATACAAGAGTAAATCCAAAACACATTCACTGAATAAGCGGCCATTAAAGCCTTGAATATTATACATGACATGAATACAAGAGTAAATCCAAAACACATTCACTGAATAAGCAGCCATTAAAGCCTTGAATATTGTACATGACATATGAATACAAGAGTAAGTCCAAAACATATTCCCTGAATAAGAGTCCATTAAAGCCTTGAATATTATACATGACATATGAATACAAGAGTAAATCCAACACATTCACTGAATAAGTGGCCATTAAAGCCTTGAATATTATACATGACATATGAATACAAGAGTAAGTCCAAAACATATTCCCTGAATAAGAGTCCATTAAAGCCTTGAATATTATACATGACATATGAATACAAGAGTAAATCCAACACATTCACTGAATAAGCGGCCATTAAAGCCTTGAATATTATACATGAAAGCCTTGAATATTATACATGACATATAAATACAAGAGTAAGTCCAATACATTCACTGAATAAGCGGCCATTAAAGCCTTGAATATTATACATGACATATGAATACAAGAGTAAATCCAAAACACATTCACTGAAAAAGCAGCCATTAAAGCCTTGAATATTATACATGACATGTGAATACAAGAGTAAATCCAAAACACATTCACTGAATAAGCGGCCATTAAAGCCTTGAATAGTATACATGACATGTGAATACATGAGTAAATCCAAAACACATTCACTGAAAAAGCGGCCATTAAAGCCTTGAATATTATACATGAAATCCTTGAATATTATACATGACATATGAATACAAGAGTAAGTCCAATACATTCACTGAATAAGCTGCCATTAAAGCCTTGAATATTATACATGACATATGAATACAAGAGTAAATCCAAAACACATTCACTGAATAAGCGGCTATTAAAGCCTTGAATATTATACATGAAAGCCTTGAATATTATACATGACATATGAATACAAGAGTAAGTCCAAAACACATTCACTGAAAAAGCGGCCAATGAAGCCTTGAATATTATACATGACATATGAATACAAGAGTAAGTCCAAAACACATTCACTGAAAAAGCAGCCATTAAGGCCTTGAATATTATACATGACATATGAATACAAGAGTAAATCCAAAACACATTCACTGAATAAGCGGCCATTAAAGTCTTGAATATTATATATGAAAGCCTTGAATATTATACATGACATATGAATACAAGAGTAAGTCCAAAACACATTCACTGAATAAGCGGCCATTAAAGCCTTGAATATTATACATGACATGAATACAAGAGTAAGTCCAAAACACATTCACTGAATAAGCAGCCATTAAAGCCTTGAATATTATACATGAAAGCCTTGAATATTATACATGACATATGAATACAAGAGTAAATCCAAAACACATTCACTGAATAAGCAGCCATTAAAGCCTTGAATATTATACATGACATATGAATACAAGAGAAAATCCAACACATTCACTGAATAAGCGGCAATTAAAGCCTTGAATATTATACATGAAGGCCTTGAATATTATACATGACATATGAATACAAGAGTAAGTCCAATACATTCACTGAATAAGCGGCCATTAAAGCCTTGAATCTTATACATGACATATGAATACAAGAGTAAATCCAACACATTCACTGAATAAGCGGCCATTAAAGCCTTGAATATTATACATGAAAGCCTTGAATATTATACATAACATATGAATACAAGAGTAAATCCAAAACACATTCCCTGAATAAGTGGCCATTAAAGCCTTGAATATTATACATGACATATGAATACAAGAGTAAATCCAAAACACATTCACTGAATAAGCGGCCATTAAAGCCTTGAATAGTATACATGACATATGAATATAAGATTAAGTCCAAAACACATTCCCTGAATAAGAGTCCATTAAAGCCTTGAATATTATACATGACATGAATACAAGAGTAAGTCCAAAACACATTCACTGAATAAGCGGCCTTTAAAGCCTTGAATATTATACGTGAAAGCCTTGAATATTATACATGAAAGCCTTGAATATTATACAGGACATATGAATACAAGAGTAAATCCAAAACACATTCACTGAAAAAGCGGCCATTAAAGCCTTGAATATTATACATGACATGTGAATACAAGAGTAAGTCCAAAACACATTCACTGAATAAGCAGCCATTAAAGCCTTGAATATTATACATGACATATGAATACAAGAGTAAATCCAAAACACATTCACTGAATAAGCGGCCATTAAAGCCTTGAATATTATACCTGACATATGAATACAAGAGTAAGTCCAAATCACATTCACTGAATAAGCGGCCATTAAAGCCTTGAATATTATACATGACATATGAATACAAGAGTAAGTCCAAAACACATTCACTGAAAAAGCAGCCATTAAAGCCTTGAATATTATACACGACATATGAATACAAGAGTAAGTCCAACACATTCACTGAAAAAGCAGCCATTAAAGCCTTGAATATTATACATGACATATGAATACAAGAGTAAGTCCAATACGCATTCACTGAATAAGCGGCCATTAAAACCTTGAATATTATACATAACATATGAATACAAGAGTAAATCCAAAACACATTCACTGAATAAACGGCCATTAAAGCCTTGAATATTATACATAACATATGAATACAAGAGTAAGTCCAAAACACAGTCACTGAAAAAGCGGCCATTGAAGCCTTGAATATTATACATGACATATGAATACAAGAGTAAATCCAAAACACATTCACTGAATAAGCGGCCATTAAAGCCTTGAATATTATACATAACATATGAATACAAGAGTAAGTCCAAAACACATTCACTGAAAAAGCGGCCATTAAAGCCTTGAATATTATACATGACATATGAATACAAGAGTAAATCCAAAACACATTCACTAAAAAAGCAGCCATTAAAGCCTTGAATATTATACATGACATATGAATACAAGAGTATGTCCAAAACACAGTCACTGAATAAGCGGCCATTAAAGCCTTGAATATTATACATGACATATGAATACAAGAGTAAGTCCAACACATTCACTGAAAAAGCAGCCATTAAAGCCTTGAATATTATACATGACATATGAATACAAGAGTAAGTCCAAAACGCATTCACTGAATAAGCGGCCATTATAGCCTTGAATATTATACATAACATATGAATACAAGAGTAAATCCAAAACACATTCACTGAATAAGCGGCCATTAAAGCCTTGAATATTATACATGACATATGAATACTAGAGTAAGTCCAAAACACATTCACTGAATAAGCGGCCATTAAAGCCTTGAATAGTATACATGACATATGAATATAAGATTAAGTCCAAAACACATTCCCTGAATAAGAGTCCATTAAAGCCTTGAATATTATACATGACATATGAATACAAGAGTAAGTCAAAAACACATTCCCTGAATAAGCGGCCATTAAAGCCTTGAATATTATACATGACATATGAATACTAGAGTAAGTCCAAAACACATACACTGAATAAGCGGCCATTAAAGCCTTGAATAGTATACATGACATATGAATATAAGATTAAGTCCAAAACACATTCCCTGAATAAGCGGCCATTAAAGCCTTGAATATTATACATGACATGTGAATACAAGAGTAAGTCCAAAACACATTCCCTGAATAAGCGGCCATTAAAGCCTTGAATATTATACATGAAAGCCTTGAATATTATACATGACATATGAATACAAGAGTAAATCCAAAACACATTCACTGAATAAGCGGCCATTAAAGCCTTGAATAGTATACATGACATATGAATATAAGATTAAGTCCAAAACACATTCCCTGAATAAGCGGCCATTAAAGCCTTGAATATTATACATGACATATGAATACAAGAGTAAATCCAAAACACATTCACTGAAAAAGCAGCCATTAAAGCCTTGAATATTATACATGACATATGAATACAAGAGTAAGTCCAAAACACATTCACTGAATAAGCGGCCATTAAAGCCTTGAATATTATACATGACATATGAATACAAGAGTAAATCCAAAACACATTCACTGAATAAGCGCCATTAAAGCCTTGAATATTATACATGACATGTGAATACAAGAGTAAGTCCAAAACACATTCACTGAATAAGCGGCCATTAAAGCCTTGAATATTATACATGACATATGAATACAAGAGTAAGTCCAAAACACATTCACTGAATAAGCGGCCATTAAAGCCTTGAATATCATACATGACATATGAATACAAGAGTAAGTCCAAAACACATTCACTGAATAAGCGGCCATTAAAGCCTTGAATATTATACATGACATATGAATACAAGAGTAAATCCAAAACACATTCACTGAATAAGCGCCATTAAAGCCTTGAATATTATACATGACATATGAATACAAGAGTAAATCCAAAACACATTCACTGAATAAGCGGCCATTAAAGCCTTGAATATTATACATGACATATGAATACAAGAGTAAATCCAAAACACATTCCCTGAATAAGCGGCCATTAAAGCCGTGAATATTATACATGAAAGCCTTGAATATTATACATGACATATGAATACAAGAGTAAATCCAAAACACATTCACTGAATAAGCGGCCATTAAAGCCTTGAATATTATACATAGCATATGAATACAAGAGTAAGTCCAAAACACAGTCACTGAATAAGCGGCCATTAAAGCCTTGAATAATTTACATGACATATGAATACAAGACTGAATAAGTAGCCATTAAAGCCTTGAATATTATACATGACATATGAATACAAGAGTAAATCCAACACATTCACTGAATAAGCGGCCATTAAAGCCTTGAATATTATACATGACATATGAATACAGGATTAAGTCCAAAACACATTCACTGAATAAGCGGCCATTAAAGCCTTGAATATTATACATGACATATGAATACAAGAGTAAATCCAAAACACATTCCCTGAATAAGCGGCCATTAAAGCCGTGAATATTATACATGAAAGCCTTGAATATTATACATGACATATGAATACAAGAGTAAATCCAAAACACATTCACTGAATAAGCGGCCATTAAAGCCTTGAATATTATACATAGCATATGAATACAAGAGTAAGTCCAAAACACAGTCACTGAATAAGCGGCCATTAAAGGCTTGAATATTTTACATGACATATGAATACAAGACTGAATAAGTAGCCATTAAAGCCTTTAATATTATACATGACATATGAATACAAGAGTAAATCCAACACATTCACTGAATAAGCGGCCATTTAAGCCTTGAATATTATACATGACATATGAATACAGGATTAAGTCCAAAACACATTCACTGAACAAGTGGCCATTAAAACTGCTTTATTTTGCCAGCAATGCATGACTGTCAATAATATCGTGCATTTCGATTAGTTATTTTGTCCTACATCAATCATCCTAGCTCAGTAATAATACAAGTTCTTTGCCTATTCATTCACTCCCCCTTAAAGCACCTTGTGTTTGTTTTCCGTAATTTTAGGCCAAAAAGACTCCATTTCAATATGTCTATAAGACTGCCCAAGACGCAATTACGACTGGTAGCAGCAAAAGTCAGAAGCAAGGTCTTCCCAGTGAGTTGTCGAAGGTCAAGGTCATCGATATGACAGGAAGAGAGCACAAAGTTCTCTCAGGTGAGAATAATGGCATTACGGCTTCATAGATTTATTGCTACCTTGTTTAGTCTAATGGCACCACACATTACAGCTTCATAGATCTATAGCTTCATATACCTATAGCTCACATTCTGTGGATAATGGCACCACACAGTACAGATTCATAGATCTATAGTTCACATTGTGTGGATA
>JAVVLW010000383.1:0-37000 GCA_034401795.1 Chaetoderma sp. LZ-2023a
TTCACAATGACAAAATGTAGGTGATTATTCACAATGACAGAAAGTAGGTGATTATTCACAATGACAAAATGTAGGTGATTATTCACAATGACAAAATGTAGGTGATTATTCACAGTGACAAAATGTAGGTGATTATTCACAATGACAAAATGTAGGTGATTATTCACAATGACAAAATGTAGGTGATTATTCACAATGACAAAATGTAGGTGATTATTCACAATGACAAAATGTAGGTGATTATTCACAATGACAGAAAGTATATGTTTAGTCATAATAACAGAAAGTAGGTGATTATTCACAATGACAGAAAGTAGGTGATTATTCACAATGACAGAAAGTAGGTGATTATTCAGAATGACAGAAAGTAGCTGATTAGAAGAAATTATTCACAATGACAAAATGTAGGTGATTATTCACAATGACAAAATGTAGGTGGTTATTCACAATGACAAAATGTAGGTGATTATTCACAATGACAAAATGTAGGTGGTTATTCACAATGACAAAATGTAGGTGATTATTCACAATGACAAAATGTAGGTGATTATTCACAATGACAAAATATAGGTGATTATTCACAATGACAGAAAGTAGGTGATTAGTTACAATGACAGAAAGTAGGTGATTAGTCACAATGACTGAAGGCCGGTGATTATTCACAATGACAGAAAGTACTTGATTAGTCACAATGACAGAAAGTAGATGATTAGAAGAAATTATTCACAATGATAGAAAGTAGTTGATTAGTCACAATGACAGAAAGTAGGTAATTAGAAGAAATTATTCACAATGACAAAATGTAGGTGATTATTCGCAATGACAGAAAGTATGTGATTATTCACAATGACAGAAAGTAGGTGATTATTCACAATGACAGAAAGTAGGTGATTATTCAGAATGACAGAAAGTAGATGATTAGAAGAAATTATTCACAATGATAGAAAGTAGTTGATTAGTCACAATGACAGAAGGTAGGTAATTAGAAGAAATTATTCACAATGACAAAATGTAGGTGATTATTCACAATGACAGAAAGTAGGTGATTATTCACAATGACAGAAAGTAGGTGATTATTCAGAATGACAGAAAGTAGGTGATTATTCAGAATGACAGAAAGTAGATGATTAGAAGAAATTATTCACAATGATAGAAAGTAGTTGATTAGTCACAATGACAGAAAGTAGGTAATTAGAAGAAATTATTCACAATGACAAAATGTAGGTGATTATTCACAATGACAGAAAGTAGGTGATTATTCACAATGACAGAAAGTAGGTGATTATTCAGAATGACAGAAAGTAGCTGATTAGAAGAAATTATTCACAATGACAAAATGTAGGTGATTATCCACAATGACAAAATGTAGGTGATTATTCACAATGACAAAATGTAGGTGGTTATTCACAATGACAAAATGTAGGTGATTATTCACAATGACAAAATGTAGGTGATTATTCACAATGACAAAATGTAGGTGATTATTCACAATGACAGAAAGTAGGTGATTAGTCACAATGACAGAAAGTAGGTGATTAGTCACAATGACTGAAGGCCGGTGATTATTCACAATGACAGAAAGTACTTGATTAGTCACAATGACAGAAAGTAGATGATTAGAAGAAATTATTCACAATGATAGAAAGTAGTTGATTAGTCACAATGACAGAAAGTAGGTAATTAGAAGAAATTATTCACAATGACAAAATGTAGGTGATTACTCACAATGACAGAAAGTAGGTGATTATTCAGAATGACAGAAAGTAGGTGATTATTCACAATGACAGAAAGTAGGTGATTATTCAGAATGACAGAAAGTAGTTGATTAGAAGAAATTATTCACAATGACAGAAAGTAGGTGATTAGTCACAATTACAGAACGTGCATGATTAGTCAAATGACAGAAAGTGCATGATTATTCAAATGACAGAAAGTAGGTGATTAGTCACAATGACTGAAAGTAGGTGATTAGTCACAATTACAGAAAGTGCATGATTAGTCAAATGACAGAAAGTACATGATTAGTCATAATGACAGAAAGTGCATGATTAGTCAAATGACAAAAAGTAGGTGATTAGTCAAATGACAGAAAGTAGGTGATTAGTCAAATGACAGAAAGTAGGTGATTAGTCACAATGACAGAAAGTATGTGATTAGTCATAATAACAGAAAGTAGGTGATTAGTCACAATGACAGAAAGTAGGTGATTAGTCACAATGATAGAAAGCAGGTGATTAGAAGAAATTATTCACAATGACAGAAAGTAGGTGATTAGGCACAATGACAGAAAGTAGGTGATTAGTCGCAATGACTGAAAGTAGGTGATTAGTCACAATGACTGAAAGTAGGTGATTAGTCAAATGACAGAAAGTAGGTGATTAGTCAAATGACAGAAAGTAGGTGATTAGTCAAATGACAGAAAGTAGGTGATTAGTCAAATGACTGAAAGTAGGTGATTAGTCAAATGACAGAAAGTAGGTGATTAGTCAAATGACAGAAAGTAGGTGATTAGTCAAATGACAGAAAGTAGGTGATTAGTCACAATGACAGAAAGTATGTGATTAGTCATAATAACAGAAAGTAGGTGATTAGTCACAATGACAGAAAGTAGGTGATTAGTCACAATGATAGAAAGCAGGTGATTAGAAGAAATTATTCACAATGACCGAAAGTAGGTGATTAGGCACAATGACAGAAAGTAGGTGATTAGTCGCAATGACTGAAAGTAGGTTATTAGTCACAATGGCTGAAAGTAGGTGATTAGTCAAATGACAGAAAGTAGGTTATTAGTCACAATGATAGAAAGTAGTTGATTAGTCACAATGACAGAAAGCAGGTGATTAGAAGAAATTATTCACAATGACAAAGTAGGTGATTAGTCACAATGACAGAAAGTAGGTGATTAGTCACAATGACAGAAAGTGCATGATTAGTCAAATGACAGAAAGTAGGTGATTAGTCACAATGACAGAAAGTAGGTGATTAGTCACAATGACAGAAAGTAAGTGATTAGTCACAATGACAGAAAGTAGGTGATTATTCACAATGACAGAAAGTAGGTGATTATTCAGAATGACAGAAAGTAGATGATTAGAAGAAATTATTCACAATGATAGAAAGTAGTTGATTAGTCACAATGACAGAAAGTAGGTAATTAGAAGAAATTATTCACAATGACAAAATGTAGGTGATTATTCACAATGACAGAAAGTAGGTGATTATTCACAATGACAGAAAGTAGGTGATTATTCAGAATGACAGAAAGTAGGTGATTATTCAGAATGACAGAAAGTAGATGATTAGAAGAAATTATTCACAATGATAGAAAGTAGTTGATTAGTCACAATGACAGAAAGTAGGTAATTAGAAGAAATTATTCACAATGACAAAATGTAGGTGATTATTCACAATGACAGAAAGTAGGTGATTATTCACAATGACAGAAAGTAGGTGATTATTCAGAATGACAGAAAGTAGCTGATTAGAAGAAATTATTCACAATGACAAAATGTAGGTGATTATTCACAATGACAAAATGTAGGTGGTTATTCACAATGACAAAATGTAGGTGATTATTCACAATGACAAAATGTAGGTGGTTATTCACAATGACAAAATGTAGGTGATTATTCACAATGACAAAATGTAGGTGATTATTCACAATGACAAAATATAGGTGATTATTCACAATGACAGAAAGTAGGTGATTAGTTACAATGACAGAAAGTAGGTGATTAGTCACAATGACTGAAGGCCGGTGATTATTCACAATGACAGAAAGTACTTGATTAGTCACAATGACAGAAAGTAGATGATTAGAAGAAATTATTCACAATGATAGAAAGTAGTTGATTAGTCACAATGACAGAAAGTAGGTAATTAGAAGAAATTATTCACAATGACAGAAAGTAGGTGATTATTCGCAATGACAGAAAGTAGGTGATTATTCACAATGACAGAAAGTAGGTGATTATTCACAATGACAGAAAGTAGTTGATTAGTCACAATGACAGAAAGTAGGTAATTAGAAGAAATTATTCACAATGACAAAATGTAGGTGATTATTCACAATGACAGAAAGTAGGTGATTATTCACAATGACAGAAAGTAGGTGATTATTCAGAATGACAGAAAGTAGGTGATTATTCAGAATGACAGAAAGTAGGTGATTAGTCACAATGACGGAAAGTAGGTGATTAGTCACAATGACAGAAAGTAGGTGATTAGTCACAATGACTGAAATGTAGGTGATTAGTCACAATGACAGAAAGTAGGTGATTAGTCACAATGACAGAAAGTAGGTGATTAGTCAAATGACAGAAAGTAGGTGATTAGTCACAATGACAGAAAGTAGGTGATTAGTCACAATGACAAAATGTAGGTGATTAGTCACAATGACAGAAAGTAGGTGATTATTCACAATGACAGAAAGTAGGTGATTAGTCACAATGACAGAAAGTAGATGATTAGAAGAAATTATTCACAATGACAAAAGTAGGTGATTAGGCACAATGACAGAAAGTAGGTGATTAGTCACAATGACTGAAAGTAGGTGATTAGTCACAATGACAGAAAGTAGGTGATTAGTCACAATGACAGAAAGTAGGTTATTATTCACAATGATAGAAAGTAGTTGATTAGTCACAATGACAGAAAGTAGGTGATTAGAAGAAATTATTCACAATGACAAAATGTAGGTGATTAGTCACAATGACAGAAAGTAGGTGATTATTCACAATGACAGAAATGTAGGTGATTATTCAAATGACAGAAAGTAGGTGATTATTCACAATGACAGAAAGTAGGTGATTAGTCACAATGACAGAAAGTAGGTGATTAGTCACAATGACAGAAAGTAGGTGATTATTCACAATGACAGAAAGTAGGTGATTATTCAGAATGACAGAAAGTAGATGATTAGAAGAAATTATTCACAATGATAGAAAGTAGTTGATTAGTCACAATGACAGAAAGTAGGTGGTTATTCACAATGACAAAATGTAGGTGATTATTCACAATGACAAAATGTAGGTGATTATTCACAATGACAAAATGTAGGTGATTATTCACAATGACAGAAAGTAGGTGATTAGTCACAATGACAGAAAGTAGGTGATTAGTCACAATGACTGAAGGCCGGTGATTATTCACAATGACAGAAAGTACTTGATTAGTCACAATGACAGAAAGTAGATGATTAGAAGAAATTATTCACAATGATAGAAAGTAGTTGATTAGTCACAATGACAGAAAGTAGGTAATTAGAAGAAATTATTCACAATGACAGAAAGTAGGTGATTAGTCACAATTACAGAACGTGCATGATTAGTCAAATGACAGAAAGTGCATGATTATTCAAATGACAGAAAGTAGGTGATTAGTCACAATGACTGAAAGTAGGTGATTAGTCACAATTACAGAAAGTGCATGATTAGTCAAATGACAGAAAGTACATGATTAGTCATAATGACAGAAAGTGCATGATTAGTCAAATGACAAAAAGTAGGTGATTAGTCAAATGACAGAAAGTATGTGATTAGTCAAATGACAGAAAGTAGGTGATTAGTCACAATGACAGAAAGTATGTGATTAGTCATAATAACAGAAAGTAGGTGATTAGTCACAATGACAGAAAGTAGGTGATTAGTCACAATGATAGAAAGCAGGTGATTAGAAGAAATTATTCACAATGACAGAAAGTAGGTGATTAGGCACAATGACAGAAAGTAGGTGATTAGTCGCAATGACTGAAAGTAGGTGATTAGTCGCAATGACTGAAAGTAGGTGATTAGAAGAAATTATTCACAATGACAAAGTAGGTGATTAGTCACAATGACAAAAAGTAGGTGATTAGTCACAATGACAGAAAGTAGGTGATTAGTCAAATGACAGAAAGTAGGTGATTAGTCACAATGACAGAAAGTAGGTGATTAGTCACAATGACAGAAAGTAAGTGATTAGTCACAATGACAGAAAGTAGGTGATTAGTCACAATGACAGAAAGTAGGTGATTAGTCACAATGATAGAAAGCAGGTGATTAGAAGAAATTATTCACAATGACAGAAAGTAGGTGATTAGGCACAATGACAGAAAGTAGGTGATTAGTCGCAATGACTGAAAGTAGGTGATTAGTCACAATGACTGAAAGTAGGTGATTAGTCAAATGACAGAAAGTAGGTGATTAGTCAAATGACAGAAAGTAGGTGATTAGTCAAATGACAGAAAGTAGGTGATTAGTCAAATGACTGAAAGTAGGTGATTAGTCAAATGACAGAAAGTAGGTGATTAGTCAAATGACAGAAAGTAGGTGATTAGTCAAATGACAGAAAGTAGGTGATTAGTCACAATGACAGAAAGTATGTGATTAGTCATAATAACAGAAAGTAGGTGATTAGTCACAATGACAGAAAGTAGGTGATTAGTCACAATGATAGAAAGCAGGTGATTAGAAGAAATTATTCACAATGACCGAAAGTAGGTGATTAGGCACAATGACAGAAAGTAGGTGATTAGTCGCAATGACTGAAAGTAGGTTATTAGTCACAATGGCTGAAAGTAGGTGATTAGTCAAATGACAGAAAGTAGGTTATTAGTCACAATGATAGAAAGTAGTTGATTAGTCACAATGACAGAAAGCAGGTGATTAGAAGAAATTATTCACAATGACAAAGTAGGTGATTAGTCACAATGACAGAAAGTAGGTGATTAGTCACAATGACAGAAAGTGCATGATTAGTCAAATGACAGAAAGTAGGTGATTAGTCACAATGACAGAAAGTAGGTGATTAGTCACAATGACAGAAAGTAAGTGATTAGTCACAATGACAGAAAGTAGGTGATTATTCACAATGACAGAAAGTAGGTGATTATTCAGAATGACAGAAAGTAGATGATTAGAAGAAATTATTCACAATGATAGAAAGTAGTTGATTAGTCACAATGACAGAAAGTAGGTAATTAGAAGAAATTATTCACAATGACAAAATGTAGGTGATTATTCACAATGACAGAAAGTAGGTGATTATTCACAATGACAGAAAGTAGGTGATTATTCAGAATGACAGAAAGTAGGTGATTATTCAGAATGACAGAAAGTAGATGATTAGAAGAAATTATTCACAATGATAGAAAGTAGTTGATTAGTCACAATGACAGAAAGTAGGTAATTAGAAGAAATTATTCACAATGACAAAATGTAGGTGATTATTCACAATGACAGAAAGTAGGTGATTATTCACAATGACAGAAAGTAGGTGATTATTCAGAATGACAGAAAGTAGCTGATTAGAAGAAATTATTCACAATGACAAAATGTAGGTGATTATCCACAATGACAAAATGTAGGTGATTATTCACAATGACAAAATGTAGGTGGTTATTCACAATGACAAAATGTAGGTGATTATTCACAATGACAAAATGTAGGTGATTATTCACAATGACAAAATGTAGGTGATTATTCACAATGACAGAAAGTAGGTGATTAGTCACAATGACAGAAAGTAGGTGATTAGTCACAATGACTGAAGGCCGGTGATTATTCACAATGACAGAAAGTACTTGATTAGTCACAATGACAGAAAGTAGATGATTAGAAGAAATTATTCACAATGATAGAAAGTAGTTGATTAGTCACAATGACAGAAAGTAGGTAATTAGAAGAAATTATTCACAATGACAGAAAGTAGGTGATTAGTCACAATTACAGAACGTGCATGATTAGTCAAATGACAGAAAGTACATGATTATTCAAATGACAGAAAGTAGGTGATTAGTCACAATGACTGAAAGTAGGTGATTAGTCACAATTACAGAAAGTGCATGATTAGTCAAATGACAGAAAGTACATGATTAGTCATAATGACAGAAAGTGCATGATTAGTCAAATGACAAAAAGTAGGTGATTAGTCAAATGACAGAAAGTAGGTGATTAGTCAAATGACAGAAAGTAGGTGATTAGTCACAATGACGGAAAGTATGTGATTAGTCATAATAACAGAAAGTAGGTGATTAGTCACAATGACAGAAAGTAGGTGATTAGTCACAATGATAGAAAGCAGGTGATTAGAAGAAATTATTCACAATGACAGAAAGTAGGTGATTAGGCACAATGACAGAAAGTAGGTGATTAGTCGCAATGACTGAAAGTAGGTGATTAGTCACAATGACTGAAAGTAGGTGATTAGTCAAATGACAGAAAGTAGGTGATTAGTCAAATGACGGAAAGTAGGTGATTAGTCAAATGACAGAAAGTAGGTGATTAGTCAAATGACTGAAAGTAGGTGATTAGTCAAATGACAGAAAGTAGGTGATTAGTCAAATGACAGAAAGTAGGTGATTAGTCAAATGACAGAAAGTAGGTGATTAGTCACAATGACAGAAAGTAGGTGATTAGTCACAATGACAGAAAGTATGTGATTAGTCATAATAACAGAAAGTAGGTGATTAGTCACAATGACAGAAAGTAGGTGATTAGTCACAATGATAGAAAGCAGGTGATTAGAAGAAATTATTCACAATGACCGAAAGTAGGTGATTAGGCACAATGACAGAAAGTAGGTGATTAGTCGCAATGACTGAAAGTAGGTTATTAGTCACAATGGCTGAAAGTAGGTGATTAGTCAAATGACAGAAAGTAGGTTATTAGTCACAATGATAGAAAGTAGTTGATTAGTCACAATGACAGAAAGCAGGTGATTAGAAGAAATTATTCACAATGACAAAGTAGGTGATTAGTCACAATGACAGAAAGTAGGTGATTAGTCACAATGACAGAAAGTGCATGATTAGTCAAATGACAGAAAGTAGGTGATTAGTCACAATGACAGAAAGTAGGTGATTAGTCACAATGACAGAAAGTAAGTGATTAGTCACAATGACAGAAAGTAGGTGATTATTCACAATGACAGAAAGTAGGTGATTATTCAGAATGACAGAAAGTAGATGATTAGAAGAAATTATTCACAATGATAGAAAGTAGTTGATTAGTCACAATGACAGAAAGTAGGTGGTTATTCACAATGACAGAAAGTAGGTGATTATTCAGAATGACAGAAAGTAGCTGATTAGAAGAAATTATTCACAATGACAAAATGTAGGTGATTATCCACAATGACAAAATGTAGGTGATTATTCACAATGACAAAATGTAGGTGGTTATTCACAATGACAAAATGTAGGTGATTATTCACAATGACAAAATGTAGGTGATTATTCACAATGACAAAATGTAGGTGATTATTCACAATGACAGAAAGTAGGTGATTAGTCACAATGACAGAAAGTAGGTGATTAGTCAAATGACAGAAAGTAGGTGATTAGTCACAATGACGGAAAGTATGTGATTAGTCATAATAACAGAAAGTAGGTGATTAGTCACAATGACAGAAAGTAGGTGATTAGTCACAATGATAGAAAGCAGGTGATTAGAAGAAATTATTCACAATGACAGAAAGTAGGTGATTAGGCACAATGACAGAAAGTAGGTGATTAGTCGCAATGACTGAAAGTAGGTGATTAGTCACAATGACTGAAAGTAGGTGATTAGTCAAATGACAGAAAGTAGGTGATTAGTCAAATGACGGAAAGTAGGTGATTAGTCAAATGACAGAAAGTAGGTGATTAGTCAAATGACTGAAAGTAGGTGATTAGTCAAATGACAGAAAGTAGGTGATTAGTCAAATGACAGAAAGTAGGTGATTAGTCAAATGACAGAAAGTAGGTGATTAGTCACAATGACAGAAAGTAGGTGATTAGTCACAATGACAGAAAGTATGTGATTAGTCATAATAACAGAAAGTAGGTGATTAGTCACAATGACAGAAAGTAGGTGATTAGTCACAATGATAGAAAGCAGGTGATTAGAAGAAATTATTCACAATGACCGAAAGTAGGTGATTAGGCACAATGACAGAAAGTAGGTGATTAGTCGCAATGACTGAAAGTAGGTTATTAGTCACAATGGCTGAAAGTAGGTGATTAGTCAAATGACAGAAAGTAGGTTATTAGTCACAATGATAGAAAGTAGTTGATTAGTCACAATGACAGAAAGCAGGTGATTAGAAGAAATTATTCACAATGACAAAGTAGGTGATTAGTCACAATGACAGAAAGTAGGTGATTAGTCACAATGACAGAAAGTGCATGATTAGTCAAATGACAGAAAGTAGGTGATTAGTCACAATGACAGAAAGTAGGTGATTAGTCACAATGACAGAAAGTAAGTGATTAGTCACAATGACAGAAAGTAGGTGATTATTCACAATGACAGAAAGTAGGTGATTATTCAGAATGACAGAAAGTAGATGATTAGAAGAAATTATTCACAATGATAGAAAGTAGTTGATTAGTCACAATGACAGAAAGTAGGTAATTAGAAGAAATTATTCACAATGACAAAATGTAGGTGATTATTCACAATGACAGAAAGTAGGTGATTATTCACAATGACAGAAAGTAGGTGATTATTCAGAATGACAGAAAGTAGCTGATTAGAAGAAATTATTCACAATGACAAAATGTAGGTGATTATCCACAATGACAAAATGTAGGTGATTATTCACAATGACAAAATGTAGGTGGTTATTCACAATGACAAAATGTAGGTGATTATTCACAATGACAAAATGTAGGTGATTATTCACAATGACAAAATGTAGGTGATTATTCACAATGACAGAAAGTAGGTGATTAGTCACAATGACAGAAAGTAGGTGATTAGTCACAATGACAGAAAGTAGGTGATTAGTCACAATGATAGAAAGCAGGTGATTAGTCACAATGACAGAAAGTAGATGATTAGAAGAAATTATTCACAATGATAGAAAGTAGTTGATTAGTCACAATGACAGAAAGTAGGTAATTAGAAGAAATTATTCACAATGACAAAATGTAGGTGATTATTCACAATGACAGAAAGTAGGTGATTATTCAGAATGACGGAAAGTAGGTGATTATTCACAATGACAGAAAGTAGGTGATTATTCAGAATGACAGAAAGTAGTTGATTAGAAGAAATTATTCACAATGACAGAAAGTAGGTGATTAGTCACAATTACAGAACGTGCATGATTAGTCAAATGACAGAAAGTAGGTGATTAGTCACAATGACAGAAAGTAGGTGATTAGTCACAATGACAGAAAGTAAGTGATTAGTCACAATGACAGAAAGTAGGTGATTATTCACAATGACAGAAAGTAGGTGATTATTCAGAATGACAGAAAGTAGATGATTAGAAGAAATTATTCACAATGATAGAAAGTAGTTGATTAGTCACAATGACAGAAAGTAGGTAATTAGAAGAAATTATTCACAATGACAAAATGTAGGTGATTATTCACAATGACAGAAAGTAGGTGATTATTCACAATGACAGAAAGTAGGTGATTATTCAGAATGACAGAAAGTAGGTGATTATTCAGAATGACAGAAAGTAGATGATTAGAAGAAATTATTCACAATGATAGAAAGTAGTTGATTAGTCACAATGACAGAAAGTAGGTAATTAGAAGAAATTATTCACAATGACAAAATGTAGGTGATTATTCACAATGACAGAAAGTAGGTGATTATTCACAATGACAGAAAGTAGGTGATTATTCAGAATGACAGAAAGTAGCTGATTAGAAGAAATTATTCACAATGACAAAATGTAGGTGATTATCCACAATGACAAAATGTAGGTGATTATTCACAATGACAAAATGTAGGTGGTTATTCACAATGACAAAATGTAGGTGATTATTCACAATGACAAAATGTAGGTGATTATTCACAATGACAAAATGTAGGTGATTATTCACAATGACAGAAAGTAGGTGATTAGTCACAATGACAGAAAGTAGGTGATTAGTCACAATGACTGAAGGCCGGTGATTATTCACAATGACAGAAAGTACTTGATTAGTCACAATGACAGAAAGTAGATGATTAGAAGAAATTATTCACAATGATAGAAAGTAGTTGATTAGTCACAATGACAGAAAGTAGGTAATTAGAAGAAATTATTCACAATGACAAAATGTAGGTGATTATTCACAATGACAGAAAGTAGGTGATTATTCAGAATGACAGAAAGTAGGTGATTATTCACAATGACAGAAAGTAGGTGATTATTCAGAATGACAGAAAGTAGTTGATTAGAAGAAATTATTCACAATGACAGAAAGTAGGTGATTAGTCACAATTACAGAACGTGCATGATTAGTCAAATGACAGAAAGTACATGATTATTCAAATGACAGAAAGTAGGTGATTAGTCACAATGACTGAAAGTAGGTGATTAGTCACAATTACAGAAAGTGCATGATTAGTCAAATGACAGAAAGTACATGATTAGTCATAATGACAGAAAGTGCATGATTAGTCAAATGACAAAAAGTAGGTGATTAGTCAAATGACAGAAAGTAGGTGATTAGTCAAATGACAGAAAGTAGGTGATTAGTCACAATGACGGAAAGTATGTGATTAGTCATAATAACAGAAAGTAGGTGATTAGTCACAATGACAGAAAGTAGGTGATTAGTCACAATGATAGAAAGCAGGTGATTAGAAGAAATTATTCACAATGACAGAAAGTAGGTGATTAGGCACAATGACAGAAAGTAGGTGATTAGTCGCAATGACTGAAAGTAGGTGATTAGTCACAATGACTGAAAGTAGGTGATTAGTCAAATGACAGAAAGTAGGTGATTAGTCAAATGACGGAAAGTAGGTGATTAGTCAAATGACAGAAAGTAGGTGATTAGTCAAATGACTGAAAGTAGGTGATTAGTCAAATGACAGAAAGTAGGTGATTAGTCAAATGACAGAAAGTAGGTGATTAGTCAAATGACAGAAAGTAGGTGATTAGTCACAATGACAGAAAGTAGGTGATTAGTCACAATGACAGAAAGTATGTGATTAGTCATAATAACAGAAAGTAGGTGATTAGTCACAATGACAGAAAGTAGGTGATTAGTCACAATGATAGAAAGCAGGTGATTAGAAGAAATTATTCACAATGACCGAAAGTAGGTGATTAGGCACAATGACAGAAAGTAGGTGATTAGTCGCAATGACTGAAAGTAGGTTATTAGTCACAATGGCTGAAAGTAGGTGATTAGTCAAATGACAGAAAGTAGGTTATTAGTCACAATGATAGAAAGTAGTTGATTAGTCACAATGACAGAAAGCAGGTGATTAGAAGAAATTATTCACAATGACAAAGTAGGTGATTAGTCACAATGACAGAAAGTAGGTGATTAGTCACAATGACAGAAAGTGCATGATTAGTCAAATGACAGAAAGTAGGTGATTAGTCACAATGACAGAAAGTAGGTGATTAGTCACAATGACAGAAAGTAAGTGATTAGTCACAATGACAGAAAGTAGGTGATTATTCACAATGACAGAAAGTAGGTGATTATTCAGAATGACAGAAAGTAGATGATTAGAAGAAATTATTCACAATGATAGAAAGTAGTTGATTAGTCACAATGACAGAAAGTAGGTAATTAGAAGAAATTATTCACAATGACAAAATGTAGGTGATTATTCACAATGACAGAAAGTAGGTGATTATTCACAATGACAGAAAGTAGGTGATTATTCAGAATGACAGAAAGTAGGTGATTATTCAGAATGACAGAAAGTAGATGATTAGAAGAAATTATTCACAATGATAGAAAGTAGTTGATTAGTCACAATGACAGAAAGTAGGTAATTAGAAGAAATTATTCACAATGACAAAATGTAGGTGATTATTCACAATGACAGAAAGTAGGTGATTATTCACAATGACAGAAAGTAGGTGATTATTCAGAATGACAGAAAGTAGCTGATTAGAAGAAATTATTCACAATGACAAAATGTAGGTGATTATCCACAATGACAAAATGTAGGTGATTATTCACAATGACAAAATGTAGGTGGTTATTCACAATGACAAAATGTAGGTGATTATTCACAATGACAAAATGTAGGTGATTATTCACAATGACAAAATGTAGGTGATTATTCACAATGACAGAAAGTAGGTGATTAGTCACAATGACAGAAAGTAGGTGATTAGTCACAATGACAGAAAGTAGGTGATTATTCACAATGATAGAAAGCAGGTGATTAGTCACAATGACAGAAAGTAGATGATTAGAAGAAATTATTCACAATGATAGAAAGTAGTTGATTAGTCACAATGACAGAAAGTAGGTAATTAGAAGAAATTATTCACAATGACAAAATGTAGGTGATTATTCACAATGACAGAAAGTAGGTGATTATTCAGAATGACGGAAAGTAGGTGATTATTCACAATGACAGAAAGTAGGTGATTATTCAGAATGACAGAAAGTAGTTGATTAGAAGAAATTATTCACAATGACAGAAAGTAGGTGATTAGTCACAATTACAGAACGTGCATGATTAGTCAAATGACAGAAAGTAGGTGATTAGTCACAATGACAGAAAGTAGGTGATTAGTCACAATGACAGAAAGTAAGTGATTAGTCACAATGACAGAAAGTAGGTGATTATTCACAATGACAGAAAGTAGGTGATTATTCAGAATGACAGAAAGTAGATGATTAGAAGAAATTATTCACAATGATAGAAAGTAGTTGATTAGTCACAATGACAGAAAGTAGGTAATTAGAAGAAATTATTCACAATGACAAAATGTAGGTGATTATTCACAATGACAGAAAGTAGGTGATTATTCACAATGACAGAAAGTAGGTGATTATTCAGAATGACAGAAAGTAGGTGATTATTCAGAATGACAGAAAGTAGATGATTAGAAGAAATTATTCACAATGATAGAAAGTAGTTGATTAGTCACAATGACAGAAAGTAGGTAATTAGAAGAAATTATTCACAATGACAAAATGTAGGTGATTATTCACAATGACAGAAAGTAGGTGATTATTCACAATGACAGAAAGTAGGTGATTATTCAGAATGACAGAAAGTAGCTGATTAGAAGAAATTATTCACAATGACAAAATGTAGGTGATTATCCACAATGACAAAATGTAGGTGATTATTCACAATGACAAAATGTAGGTGGTTATTCACAATGACAAAATGTAGGTGATTATTCACAATGACAAAATGTAGGTGATTATTCACAATGACAAAATGTAGGTGATTATTCACAATGACAGAAAGTAGGTGATTAGTCACAATGACAGAAAGTAGGTGATTAGTCACAATGACTGAAGGCCGGTGATTATTCACAATGACAGAAAGTACTTGATTAGTCACAATGACAGAAAGTAGATGATTAGAAGAAATTATTCACAATGATAGAAAGTAGTTGATTAGTCACAATGACAGAAAGTAGGTAATTAGAAGAAATTATTCACAATGACAAAATGTAGGTGATTATTCACAATGACAGAAAGTAGGTGATTATTCAGAATGACAGAAAGTAGGTGATTATTCACAATGACAGAAAGTAGGTGATTATTCAGAATGACAGAAAGTAGTTGATTAGAAGAAATTATTCACAATGACAGAAAGTAGGTGATTAGTCACAATTACAGAACGTGCATGATTAGTCAAATGACAGAAAGTGCATGATTATTCAAATGACAGAAAGTAGGTGATTAGTCACAATGACTGAAAGTAGGTGATTAGTCACAATTACAGAAAGTGCATGATTAGTCAAATGACAGAAAGTACATGATTAGTCATAATGACAGAAAGTGCATGATTAGTCAAATGACAAAAAGTAGGTGATTAGTCAAATGACAGAAAGTATGTGATTAGTCAAATGACAGAAAGTAGGTGATTAGTCACAATGACAGAAAGTATGTGATTAGTCATAATAACAGAAAGTAGGTGATTAGTCACAATGACAGAAAGTAGGTGATTAGTCACAATGATAGAAAGCAGGTGATTAGAAGAAATTATTCACAATGACAGAAAGTAGGTGATTAGGCACAATGACAGAAAGTAGGTGATTAGTCGCAATGACTGAAAGTAGGTGATTAGTCGCAATGACTGAAAGTAGGTGATTAGAAGAAATTATTCACAATGACAAAGTAGGTGATTAGTCACAATGACAAAAAGTAGGTGATTAGTCACAATGACAGAAAGTGCATGATTAGTCAAATGACAGAAAGTAGGTGATTAGTCACAATGACAGAAAGTAGGTGATTAGTCACAATGACAGAAAGTAAGTGATTAGTCACAATGACAGAAAGTAGGTGATTAGTCACAATGACAGAAAGTAGGTGATTAGTCACAATGATAGAAAGCAGGTGATTAGAAGAAATTATTCACAATGACAGAAAGTAGGTGATTAGGCACAATGACAGAAAGTAGGTGATTAGTCGCAATGACTGAAAGTAGGTGATTAGTCACAATGACTGAAAGTAGGTGATTAGTCAAATGACAGAAAGTAGGTGATTAGTCAAATGACAGAAAGTAGGTGATTAGTCAAATGACAGAAAGTAGGTGATTAGTCAAATGACTGAAAGTAGGTGATTAGTCAAATGACAGAAAGTAGGTGATTAGTCAAATGACAGAAAGTAGGTGATTAGTCAAATGACAGAAAGTAGGTGATTAGTCACAATGACAGAAAGTATGTGATTAGTCATAATAACAGAAAGTAGGTGATTAGTCACAATGACAGAAAGTAGGTGATTAGTCACAATGATAGAAAGCAGGTGATTAGAAGAAATTATTCACAATGACCGAAAGTAGGTGATTAGGCACAATGACAGAAAGTAGGTGATTAGTCGCAATGACTGAAAGTAGGTTATTAGTCACAATGGCTGAAAGTAGGTGATTAGTCAAATGACAGAAAGTAGGTTATTAGTCACAATGATAGAAAGTAGTTGATTAGTCACAATGACAGAAAGCAGGTGATTAGAAGAAATTATTCACAATGACAAAGTAGGTGATTAGTCACAATGACAGAAAGTAGGTGATTAGTCACAATGACAGAAAGTGCATGATTAGTCAAATGACAGAAAGTAGGTGATTAGTCACAATGACAGAAAGTAGGTGATTAGTCACAATGACAGAAAGTAAGTGATTAGTCACAATGACAGAAAGTAGGTGATTATTCACAATGACAGAAAGTAGGTGATTATTCAGAATGACAGAAAGTAGATGATTAGAAGAAATTATTCACAATGATAGAAAGTAGTTGATTAGTCACAATGACAGAAAGTAGGTAATTAGAAGAAATTATTCACAATGACAAAATGTAGGTGATTATTCACAATGACAGAAAGTAGGTGATTATTCACAATGACAGAAAGTAGGTGATTATTCAGAATGACAGAAAGTAGGTGATTATTCAGAATGACAGAAAGTAGATGATTAGAAGAAATTATTCACAATGATAGAAAGTAGTTGATTAGTCACAATGACAGAAAGTAGGTAATTAGAAGAAATTATTCACAATGACAAAATGTAGGTGATTATTCACAATGACAGAAAGTAGATGATTATTCACAATGACAGAAAGTAGGTGATTATTCAGAATGACAGAAAGTAGCTGATTAGAAGAAATTATTCACAATGACAAAATGTAGGTGATTATCCACAATGACAAAATGTAGGTGATTATTCACAATGACAAAATGTAGGTGGTTATTCACAATGACAAAATGTAGGTGATTATTCACAATGACAAAATGTAGGTGATTATTCACAATGACAAAATGTAGGTGATTATTCACAATGACAGAAAGTAGGTGATTAGTCACAATGACAGAAAGTAGGTGATTAGTCACAATGACTGAAGGCCGGTGATTATTCACAATGACAGAAAGTACTTGATTAGTCACAATGACAGAAAGTAGATGATTAGAAGAAATTATTCACAATGATAGAAAGTAGTTGATTAGTCACAATGACAGAAAGTAGGGAATTAGAAGAAATTATTCACAATGACAAAATGTAGGTGATTATTCACAATGACAGAAAGTAGGTGATTATTCAGAATGACAGAAAGTAGGTGATTATTCACAATGACAGAAAGTAGGTGATTATTCAGAATGACAGAAAGTAGTTGATTAGAAGAAATTATTCACAATGACAGAAAGTAGGTGATTAGTCACAATTACAGAACGTGCATGATTAGTCAAATGACAGAAAGTACATGATTATTCAAATGACAGAAAGTAGGTGATTAGTCACAATGACTGAAAGTAGGTGATTAGTCACAATTACAGAAAGTGCATGATTAGTCAAATGACAGAAAGTAGGTGATTAGTCAAATGACAGAAAGTAGGTGATTAGTCACAATGACGGAAAGTATGTGATTAGTCATAATAACAGAAAGTAGGTGATTAGTCACAATGACAGAAAGTAGGTGATTAGTCACAATGATAGAAAGCAGGTGATTAGAAGAAATTATTCACAATGACAGAAAGTAGGTGATTAGGCACAATGACAGAAAGTAGGTGATTAGTCGCAATGACTGAAAGTAGGTGATTAGTCACAATGACTGAAAGTAGGTGATTAGTCAAATGACAGAAAGTAGGTGATTAGTCAAATGACGGAAAGTAGGTGATTAGTCAAATGACAGAAAGTAGGTGATTAGTCAAATGACTGAAAGTAGGTGATTAGTCAAATGACAGAAAGTAGGTGATTAGTCAAATGACAGAAAGTAGGTGATTAGTCAAATGACAGAAAGTAGGTGATTAGTCACAATGACAGAAAGTAGGTGATTAGTCACAATGACAGAAAGTATGTGATTAGTCATAATAACAGAAAGTAGGTGATTAGTCACAATGACAGAAAGTAGGTGATTAGTCACAATGATAGAAAGCAGGTGATTAGAAGAAATTATTCACAATGACCGAAAGTAGGTGATTAGGCACAATGACAGAAAGTAGGTGATTAGTCGCAATGACTGAAAGTAGGTTATTAGTCACAATGGCTGAAAGTAGGTGATTAGTCAAATGACAGAAAGTAGGTTATTAGTCACAATGATAGAAAGTAGTTGATTAGTCACAATGACAGAAAGCAGGTGATTAGAAGAAATTATTCACAATGACAAAGTAGGTGATTAGTCACAATGACAGAAAGTAGGTGATTAGTCACAATGACAGAAAGTGCATGATTAGTCAAATGACAGAAAGTAGGTGATTAGTCACAATGACAGAAAGTAGGTGATTAGTCACAATGACAGAAAGTAAGTGATTAGTCACAATGACAGAAAGTAGGTGATTATTCACAATGACAGAAAGTAGGTGATTATTCAGAATGACAGAAAGTAGATGATTAGAAGAAATTATTCACAATGATAGAAAGTAGTTGATTAGTCACAATGACAGAAAGTAGGTAATTAGAAGAAATTATTCACAATGACAAAATGTAGGTGATTATTCACAATGACAGAAAGTAGGTGATTATTCACAATGACAGAAAGTAGGTGATTATTCAGAATGACAGAAAGTAGGTGATTATTCAGAATGACAGAAAGTAGATGATTAGAAGAAATTATTCACAATGATAGAAAGTAGTTGATTAGTCACAATGACAGAAAGTAGGTAATTAGAAGAAATTATTCACAATGACAAAATGTAGGTGATTATTCACAATGACAGAAAGTAGGTGATTATTCACAATGACAGAAAGTAGGTGATTATTCAGAATGACAGAAAGTAGCTGATTAGAAGAAATTATTCACAATGACAAAATGTAGGTGATTATCCACAATGACAAAATGTAGGTGATTATTCACAATGACAAAATGTAGGTGGTTATTCACAATGACAAAATGTAGGTGATTATTCACAATGACAAAATGTAGGTGATTATTCACAATGACAAAATGTAGGTGATTATTCACAATGACAGAAAGTAGGTGATTAGTCACAATGACAGAAAGTAGGTGATTAGTCACAATGACTGAAGGCCGGTGATTATTCACAATGACAGAAAGTACTTGATTAGTCACAATGACAGAAAGTAGATGATTAGAAGAAATTATTCACAATGATAGAAAGTAGTTGATTAGTCACAATGACAGAAAGTAGGTAATTAGAAGAAATTATTCACAATGACAAAATGTAGGTGATTATTCACAATGACAGAAAGTAGGTGATTATTCAGAATGACGGAAAGTAGGTGATTATTCACAATGACAGAAAGTAGGTGATTATTCAGAATGACAGAAAGTAGTTGATTAGAAGAAATTATTCACAATGACAGAAAGTAGGTGATTAGTCACAATTACAGAACGTGCATGATTAGTCAAATGACAGAAAGTGCATGATTATTCAAATGACAGAAAGTAGGTGATTAGTCACAATGACTGAAAGTAGGTGATTAGTCACAATTACAGAAAGTGCATGATTAGTCAAATGACAGAAAGTACATGATTAGTCATAATGACAGAAAGTAGGTGATTAGTCAAATGACAAAAAGTAGGTGATTAGTCAAATGACAGAAAGTAGGTGATTAGTCAAATGACAGAAAGTAGGTGATTAGTCACAATGACAGAAAGTATGTGATTAGTCATAATAACAGAAAGTAGGTGATTAGTCACAATGACAGAAAGTAGATGATTAGTCACAATGATAGAAAGCAGGTGATTAGAAGAAATTATTCACAATGACAGAAAGTAGGTGATTAGGCACAATGACAGAAAGTAGGTGATTAGTCGCAATGACTGAAAGTAGGTGATTAGTCACAATGACTGAAAGTAGGTGATTAGTCAAATGACAGAAAGTAGGTGATTAGTCACAGTGACAGAAAGTAGGTGATTAGTGACAATGACAGAAAGTAGGTGATTATTCAGAATGACAGAAAGTAGCTGATTAGAAGAAATTATTCACAATGACAAAATGTAGGTGATTATCCACAATGACAAAATGTAGGTGATTATTCACAATGACAAAATGTAGGTGGTTATTCACAATGACAAAATGTAGGTGATTATTCACAATGACAAAATGTAGGTGATTATTCACAATGACAAAATGTAGGTGATTATTCACAATGACAGAAAGTAGGTGATTAGTCACAATGACAGAAAGTAGGTGATTAGTCACAATGACTGAAGGCCGGTGATTATTCACAATGACAGAAAGTACTTGATTAGTCACAATGACAGAAAGTAGATGATTAGAAGAAATTATTCACAATGATAGAAAGTAGTTGATTAGTCACAATGACAGAAAGTAGGTAATTAGAAGAAATTATTCACAATGACAAAATGTAGGTGATTATTCACAATGACAGAAAGTAGGTGATTATTCAGAATGACAGAAAGTAGGTGATTATTCACAATGACAGAAAGTAGGTGATTATTCAGAATGACAGAAAGTAGTTGATTAGAAGAAATTATTCACAATGACAGAAAGTAGGTGATTAGTCACAATTACAGAACGTGCATGATTAGTCAAATGACAGAAAGTGCATGATTATTCAAATGACAGAAAGTAGGTGATTAGTCACAATGACTGAAAGTAGGTGATTAGTCACAATTACAGAAAGTGCATGATTAGTCAAATGACAGAAAGTACATGATTAGTCATAATGACAGAAAGTGCATGATTAGTCAAATGACAAAAAGTAGGTGATTAGTCAAATGACAGAAAGTATGTGATTAGTCAAATGACAGAAAGTAGGTGATTAGTCACAATGACAGAAAGTATGTGATTAGTCATAATAACAGAAAGTAGGTGATTAGTCACAATGACAGAAAGTAGGTGATTAGTCACAATGATAGAAAGCAGGTGATTAGAAGAAATTATTCACAATGACAGAAAGTAGGTGATTAGGCACAATGACAGAAAGTAGGTGATTAGTCGCAATGACTGAAAGTAGGTGATTAGTCGCAATGACTGAAAGTAGGTGATTAGAAGAAATTATTCACAATGACAAAGTAGGTGATTAGTCACAATGACAGAAAGTAGGTGATTAGTCACAATGACAGAAAGTGCATGATTAGTCAAATGACAGAAAGTAGGTGATTAGTCACAATGACAGAAAGTAGGTGATTAGTCACAATGACAGAAAGTAAGTGATTAGTCACAATGACAGAAAGTAGGTGATTATTCACAATGACAGAAAGTAGGTGATTATTCAGAATGACAGAAAGTAGATGATTAGAAGAAATTATTCACAATGATAGAAAGTAGTTGATTAGTCACAATGACAGAAAGTAGGTAATTAGAAGAAATTATTCACAATGACAAAATGTAGGTGATTATTCACAATGACAGAAAGTAGGTGATTATTCACAATGACAGAAAGTAGGTGATTATTCAGAATGACAGAAAGTAGGTGATTATTCAGAATGACAGAAAGTAGATGATTAGAAGAAATTATTCACAATGATAGAAAGTAGTTGATTAGTCACAATGACAGAAAGTAGGTAATTAGAAGAAATTATTCACAATGACAAAATGTAGGTGATTATTCACAATGACAGAAAGTAGGTGATTATTCACAATGACAGAAAGTAGGTGATTATTCAGAATGACAGAAAGTAGTTGATTAGTCACAATTACAGAACGTGCATGATTAGTCAAATGACAGAAAGTGCATGATTATTCAAATGACAGAAAGTAGGTGATTAGTCACAATGACAGAAAGTGCATGATTAGTCAAATGACAGAAAGTAGGTGATTAGTCACAATGACAGAAAGTAGGTGATTAGTCACAATGACAGAAAGTAAGTGATTAGTCACAATGACAGAAAGTAGGTGATTATTCACAATGACAGAAAGTAGGTGATTATTCAGAATGACAGAAAGTAGATGATTAGAAGAAATTATTCACAATGATAGAAAGTAGTTGATTAGTCACAATGACAGAAAGTAGGTAATTAGAAGAAATTATTCACAATGACAAAATGTAGGTGATTATTCACAATGACAGAAAGTAGGTGATTATTCACAATGACAGAAAGTAGGTGATTATTCAGAATGACAGAAAGTAGGTGATTATTCAGAATGACAGAAAGTAGATGATTAGAAGAAATTATTCACAATGATAGAAAGTAGTTGATTAGTCACAATGACAGAAAGTAGGTAATTAGAAGAAATTATTCACAATGACAAAATGTAGGTGATTATTCACAATGACAGAAAGTAGGTGATTATTCACAATGACAGAAAGTAGGTGATTATTCACAATGACAGAAAGTAGGTGATTAGTCACAATTACAGAACGTGCATGATTAGTCAAATGACAGAAAGTGCATGATTATTCAAATGACAGAAAGTAGGTGATTAGTCACAATGACTGAAAGTAGGTGATTAGTCACAATTACAGAAAGTGCATGATTAGTCAAATGACAGAAAGTACATGATTAGTCATAATGACAGAAAGTGCATGATTAGTCAAATGACAAAAAGTAGGTGATTAGTCAAATGACAGAAAGTAGGTGATTAGTCAAATGACAGAAAGTAGGTGATTAGTCACAATGACAGAAAGTATGTGATTAGTCATAATAACAGAAAGTAGGTGATTAGTCACAATGACAGAAAGTAGGTGATTAGTCACAATGATAGAAAGCAGGTGATTAGAAGAAATTATTCACAATGACAGAAAGTAGGTGATTAGGCACAATGACAGAAAGTAGGTGATTAGTCGCAATGACTGAAAGTAGGTGATTAGTCGCAATGACTGAAAGTAGGTGATTAGAAGAAATTATTCACAATGACAAAGTAGGTGATTAGTCACAATGACAGAAAGTAGGTGATTAGTCACAATGACAGAAAGTGCATGATTAGTCAAATGACAGAAAGTAGGTGATTAGTCACAATGACAGAAAGTAGGTGATTAGTCACAATGACAGAAAGTAAGTGATTAGTCACAATGACAGAAAGTAGGTGATTATTCACAATGACAGAAAGTAGGTGATTATTCAGAATGACAGAAAGTAGATGATTAGAAGAAATTATTCACAATGATAGAAAGTAGTTGATTAGTCACAATGACAGAAAGTAGGTAATTAGAAGAAATTATTCACAATGACAAAATGTAGGTGATTATTCACAATGACAGAAAGTAGGTGATTATTCACAATGACAGAAAGTAGGTGATTATTCAGAATGACAGAAAGTAGGTGATTATTCAGAATGACAGAAAGTAGATGATTAGAAGAAATTATTCACAATGATAGAAAGTAGTTGATTAGTCACAATGACAGAAAGTAGGTAATTAGAAGAAATTATTCACAATGACAAAATGTAGGTGATTATTCACAATGACAGAAAGTAGGTGATTATTCACAATGACAGAAAGTAGGTGATTATTCAGAATGACAGAAAGTAGCTGATTAGAAGAAATTATTCACAATGACAAAATGTAGGTGATTATCCACAATGACAAAATGTAGGTGATTATTCACAATGACAAAATGTAGGTGGTTATTCACAATGACAAAATGTAGGTGATTATTCACAATGACAAAATGTAGGTGATTATTCACAATGACAAAATGTAGGTGATTATTCACAATGACAGAAAGTAGGTGATTAGTCACAATGACAGAAAGTAGGTGATTAGTCACAATGACTGAAGGCCGGTGATTATTCACAATGACAGAAAGTACTTGATTAGTCACAATGACAGAAAGTAGATGATTAGAAGAAATTATTCACAATGATAGAAAGTAGTTGATTAGTCACAATGACAGAAAGTAGGTAATTAGAAGAAATTATTCACAATGACAAAATGTAGGTGATTATTCACAATGACAGAAAGTAGGTGATTATTCAGAATGACAGAAAGTAGGTGATTATTCACAATGACAGAAAGTAGGTGATTATTCAGAATGACAGAAAGTAGTTGATTAGAAGAAATTATTCACAATGACAGAAAGTAGGTGATTAGTCACAATTACAGAACGTGCATGATTAGTCAAATGACAGAAAGTGCATGATTATTCAAATGACAGAAAGTAGGTGATTAGTCACAATGACTGAAAGTAGGTGATTAGTCACAATTACAGAAAGTGCATGATTAGTCAAATGACAGAAAGTACATGATTAGTCATAATGACAGAAAGTGCATGATTAGTCAAATGACAAAAAGTAGGTGATTAGTCAAATGACAGAAAGTAGGTGATTAGTCAAATGACAGAAAGTAGGTGATTAGTCACAATGACAGAAAGTATGTGATTAGTCATAATAACAGAAAGTAGGTGATTAGTCACAATGACAGAAAGTAGGTGATTAGTCACAATGATAGAAAGCAGGTGATTAGAAGAAATTATTCACAATGACAGAAAGTAGGTGATTAGGCACAATGACAGAAAGTTGGTGATTAGTCGCAATGACTGAAAGTAGGTGATTAGTCACAATGACTGAAAGTAGGTGATTAGTCAAATGACAGAAAGTAGGTGATTAGTCAAATGACGGAAAGTAGGTGATTAGTCAAATGACAGAAAGTAGGTGATTAGTCAAATGACTGAAAGTAGGTGATTAGTCAAATGACAGAAAGTAGGTGATTAGTCAAATGACAGAAAGTAGGTGATTAGTCAAATGACAGAAAGTAGGTGATTAGTCACAATGACAGAAAGTAGGTGATTAGTCACAATGACAGAAAGTATGTGATTAGTCATAATAACAGAAAGTAGGTGATTAGTCACAATGACAGAAAGTAGGTGATTAGTCACAATGATAGAAAGCAGGTGATTAGAAGAAATTATTCACAATGACCGAAAGTAGGTGATTAGGCACAATGACAGAAAGTAGGTGATTAGTCGCAATGACTGAAAGTAGGTTATTAGTCACAATGGCTGAAAGTAGGTGATTAGTCAAATGACAGAAAGTAGGTTATTAGTCACAATGACAGAAAGTAGATGATTAGAAGAAATTATTCACAATGATAGAAAGTAGTTGATTAGTCACAATGACAGAAAGTAGGTAATTAGAAGAAATTATTCACAATGACAAAATGTAGGTGATTATTCACAATGACAGAAAGTAGGTGATTATTCAGAATGACAGAAAGTAGGTGATTATTCACAATGACAGAAAGTAGGTGATTATTCAGAATGACAGAAAGTAGTTGATTAGAAGAAATTATTCACAATGACAGAAAGTAGGTGATTAGTCACAATTACAGAACGTGCATGATTAGTCAAATGACAGAAAGTGCATGATTATTCAAATGACAGAAAGTAGGTGATTAGTCACAATGACTGAAAGTAGGTGATTAGTCACAATTACAGAAAGTGCATGATTAGTCAAATGACAGAAAGTACATGATTAGTCATAATGACAGAAAGTGCATGATTAGTCAAATGACAAAAAGTAGGTGATTAGTCAAATGACAGAAAGTAGGTGATTAGTCAAATGACAGAAAGTAGGTGATTAGTCACAATGACAGAAAGTATGTGATTAGTCATAATAACAGAAAGTAGGTGATTAGTCACAATGACAGAAAGTAGGTGATTAGTCACAATGATAGAAAGCAGGTGATTAGAAGAAATTATTCACAATGACAGAAAGTAGGTGATTAGGCACAATGACAGAAAGTTGGTGATTAGTCGCAATGACTGAAAGTAGGTGATTAGTCACAATGACAGAAAGTAGGTGATTAGTCAAATGACGGAAAGTAGGTGATTAGTCACAATGACAGAAAGTAGGTGATTAGTCACAATGACAGAAAGTAAGTGATTAGTCACAATGACAGAAAGTAGGTGATTAGTCGCAATGACTGAAAGTAGGTGATTAGAAGAAATTATTCACAATGACAAAGTAGGTGATTAGTCACAATGACAGAAAGTAGGTGATTAGTCACAATGACAGAAAGTGCATGATTAGTCAAATGACAGAAAGTAGGTGATTAGTCACAATGACAGAAAGTAGGTGATTAGTCACAATGACAGAAAGTAAGTGATTAGTCACAATGACAGAAAGTAGGTGATTATTCACAATGACAGAAAGTAGGTGATTATTCAGAATGACAGAAAGTAGATGATTAGAAGAAATTATTCACAATGATAGAAAGTAGTTGATTAGTCACAATGACAGAAAGTAGGTAATTAGAAGAAATTATTCACAATGACAAAATGTAGGTGATTATTCACAATGACAGAAAGTAGGTGATTATTCACAATGACAGAAAGTAGGTGATTATTCAGAATGACAGAAAGTAGGTGATTATTCAGAATGACAGAAAGTAGATGATTAGAAGAAATTATTCACAATGATAGAAAGTAGTTGATTAGTCACAATGACAGAAAGTAGGTAATTAGAAGAAATTATTCACAATGACAAAATGTAGGTGATTATTCACAATGACAGAAAGTAGGTGATTATTCACAATGACAGAAAGTAGGTGATTATTCAGAATGACAGAAAGTAGTTGATTAGTCACAATTACAGAACGTGCATGATTAGTCAAATGACAGAAAGTGCATGATTATTCAAATGACAGAAAGTAGGTGATTAGTCACAATGACAGAAAGTGCATGATTAGTCAAATGACAGAAAGTAGGTGATTAGTCACAATGACAGAAAGTAGGTGATTAGTCACAATGACAGAAAGTAAGTGATTAGTCACAATGACAGAAAGTAGGTGATTATTCACAATGACAGAAAGTAGGTGATTATTCAGAATGACAGAAAGTAGATGATTAGAAGAAATTATTCACAATGATAGAAAGTAGTTGATTAGTCACAATGACAGAAAGTAGGTAATTAGAAGAAATTATTCACAATGACAAAATGTAGGTGATTATTCACAATGACAGAAAGTAGGTGATTATTCACAATGACAGAAAGTAGGTGATTATTCAGAATGACAGAAAGTAGGTGATTATTCAGAATGACAGAAAGTAGATGATTAGAAGAAATTATTCACAATGATAGAAAGTAGTTGATTAGTCACAATGACAGAAAGTAGGTAATTAGAAGAAATTATTCACAATGACAAAATGTAGGTGATTATTCACAATGACAGAAAGTAGGTGATTATTCACAATGACAGAAAGTAGGTGATTATTCACAATGACAGAAAGTAGGTGATTAGTCACAATTACAGAACGTGCATGATTAGTCAAATGACAGAAAGTGCATGATTATTCAAATGACAGAAAGTAGGTGATTAGTCACAATGACTGAAAGTAGGTGATTAGTCACAATTACAGAAAGTGCATGATTAGTCAAATGACAGAAAGTACATGATTAGTCATAATGACAGAAAGTGCATGATTAGTCAAATGACAAAAAGTAGGTGATTAGTCAAATGACAGAAAGTAGGTGATTAGTCAAATGACAGAAAGTAGGTGATTAGTCACAATGACAGAAAGTATGTGATTAGTCATAATAACAGAAAGTAGGTGATTAGTCACAATGACAGAAAGTAGGTGATTAGTCACAATGATAGAAAGCAGGTGATTAGAAGAAATTATTCACAATGACAGAAAGTAGGTGATTAGGCACAATGACAGAAAGTAGGTGATTAGTCGCAATGACTGAAAGTAGGTGATTAGTCGCAATGACTGAAAGTAGGTGATTAGAAGAAATTATTCACAATGACAAAGTAGGTGATTAGTCACAATGACAGAAAGTAGGTGATTAGTCACAATGACAGAAAGTGCATGATTAGTCAAATGACAGAAAGTAGGTGATTAGTCACAATGACAGAAAGTAGGTGATTAGTCACAATGACAGAAAGTAAGTGATTAGTCACAATGACAGAAAGTAGGTGATTATTCACAATGACAGAAAGTAGGTGATTATTCAGAATGACAGAAAGTAGATGATTAGAAGAAATTATTCACAATGATAGAAAGTAGTTGATTAGTCACAATGACAGAAAGTAGGTAATTAGAAGAAATTATTCACAATGACAAAATGTAGGTGATTATTCACAATGACAGAAAGTAGGTGATTATTCACAATGACAGAAAGTAGGTGATTATTCAGAATGACAGAAAGTAGGTGATTATTCAGAATGACAGAAAGTAGATGATTAGAAGAAATTATTCACAATGATAGAAAGTAGTTGATTAGTCACAATGACAGAAAGTAGGTAATTAGAAGAAATTATTCACAATGACAAAATGTAGGTGATTATTCACAATGACAGAAAGTAGGTGATTATTCACAATGACAGAAAGTAGGTGATTATTCAGAATGACAGAAAGTAGCTGATTAGAAGAAATTATTCACAATGACAAAATGTAGGTGATTATCCACAATGACAAAATGTAGGTGATTATTCACAATGACAAAATGTAGGTGGTTATTCACAATGACAAAATGTAGGTGATTATTCACAATGACAAAATGTAGGTGATTATTCACAATGACAAAATGTAGGTGATTATTCACAATGACAGAAAGTAGGTGATTAGTCACAATGACAGAAAGTAGGTGATTAGTCACAATGACTGAAGGCCGGTGATTATTCACAATGACAGAAAGTACTTGATTAGTCACAATGACAGAAAGTAGATGATTAGAAGAAATTATTCACAATGATAGAAAGTAGTTGATTAGTCACAATGACAGAAAGTAGGTAATTAGAAGAAATTATTCACAATGACAAAATGTAGGTGATTATTCACAATGACAGAAAGTAGGTGATTATTCAGAATGACAGAAAGTAGGTGATTATTCACAATGACAGAAAGTAGGTGATTATTCAGAATGACGGAAAGTAGTTGATTAGAAGAAATTATTCACAATGACAGAAAGTAGGTGATTAGTCACAATTACAGAACGTGCATGATTAGTCAAATGACAGAAAGTGCATGATTATTCAAATGACAGAAAGTAGGTGATTAGTCACAATGACTGAAAGTAGGTGATTAGTCACAATTACAGAAAGTGTATGATTAGTCAAATGACAGAAAGTACATGATTAGTCATAATGACAGAAAGTGCATGATTAGTCAAATGACAAAAAGTAGGTGATTAGTCAAATGACAGAAAGTAGGTGATTAGTCAAATGACAGAAAGTAGGTGATTAGTCACAATGACAGAAAGTATGTGATTAGTCATAATAACAGAAAGTAGGTGATTAGTCACAATGACAGAAAGTAGGTGATTAGTCACAATGATAGAAAGCAGGTGATTAGAAGAAATTATTCACAATGACAGAAAGTAGGTGATTAGGCACAATGACAGAAAGTTGGTGATTAGTCGCAATGACTGAAAGTAGGTGATTAGTCACAATGACTGAAAGTAGGTGATTAGTCAAATGACAGAAAGTAGGTGATTAGTCAAATGACGGAAAGTAGGTGATTAGTCAAATGACAGAAAGTAGGTGATTAGTCAAATGACTGAAAGTAGGTGATTAGTCAAATGACAGAAAGTAGGTGATTAGTCAAATGACAGAAAGTAGGTGATTAGTCAAATGACAGAAAGTAGGTGATTAGTCACAATGACAGAAAGTAGGTGATTAGTCACAATGACAGAAAGTATGTGATTAGTCATAATAACAGAAAGTAGGTGATTAGTCACAATGACAGAAAGTAGGTGATTAGTCACAATGATAGAAAGCAGGTGATTAGAAGAAATTATTCACAATGACCGAAAGTAGGTGATTAGGCACAATGACAGAAAGTAGGTGATTAGTCGCAATGACTGAAAGTAGGTTATTAGTCACAATGGCTGAAAGTAGGTGATTAGTCAAATGACAGAAAGTAGGTTATTAGTCACAATGACAGAAAGTAGATGATTAGAAGAAATTATTCACAATGATAGAAAGTAGTTGATTAGTCACAATGACAGAAAGTAGGTAATTAGAAGAAATTATTCACAATGACAAAATGTAGGTGATTATTCACAATGACAGAAAGTAGGTGATTATTCAGAATGACAGAAAGTAGGTGATTATTCACAATGACAGAAAGTAGGTGATTATTCAGAATGACAGAAAGTAGTTGATTAGAAGAAATTATTCACAATGACAGAAAGTAGGTGATTAGTCACAATTACAGAACGTGCATGATTAGTCAAATGACAGAAAGTGCATGATTATTCAAATGACAGAAAGTAGGTGATTAGTCACAATGACTGAAAGTAGGTGATTAGTCACAATTACAGAAAGTGCATGATTAGTCAAATGACAGAAAGTACATGATTAGTCATAATGACAGAAAGTGCATGATTAGTCAAATGACAAAAAGTAGGTGATTAGTCAAATGACAGAAAGTAGGTGATTAGTCAAATGACAGAAAGTAGGTGATTAGTCACAATGACAGAAAGTATGTGATTAGTCATAATAACAGAAAGTAGGTGATTAGTCACAATGACAGAAAGTAGGTGATTAGTCACAATGATAGAAAGCAGGTGATTAGAAGAAATTATTCACAATGACAGAAAGTAGGTGATTAGGCACAATGACAGAAAGTTGGTGATTAGTCGCAATGACTGAAAGTAGGTGATTAGTCACAATGACAGAAAGTAGGTGATTAGTCAAATGACGGAAAGTAGGTGATTAGTCAAATGACAGAAAGTAGGTGATTAGTCAAATGACTGAAAGTAGGTGATTAGTCAAATGACAGAAAGTAGGTGATTAGTCAAATGACAGAAAGTAGGTGATTAGTCAAATGACAGAAAGTAGGTGATTAGTCACAATGACAGAAAGTAGGTGATTAGTCACAATGACAGAAAGTATGTGATTAGTCATAATAACAGAAAGTAGGTGATTAGTCACAATGACAGAAAGTAGGTGATTAGTCACAATGATAGAAAGCAGGTGATTAGAAGAAATTATTCACAATGACCGAAAGTAGGTGATTAGGCACAATGACAGAAAGTAGGTGATTAGTCGCAATGACTGAAAGTAGGTTATTAGTCACAATGGCTGAAAGTAGGTGATTAGTCAAATGACAGAAAGTAGGTTATTAGTCACAATGATAGAAAGTAGTTGATTAGTCACAATGACAGAAAGCAGGTGATTAGAAGAAATTATTCACAATGACAAAGTAGGTGATTAGTCACAATGACAGAAAGTAGGTGATTAGTCACAATGACAGAAAGTGCATGATTAGTCAAATGACAGAAAGTAGGTGATTAGTCACAATGACAGAAAGTAGGTGATTAGTCACAATGACAGAAAGTAAGTGATTAGTCACAATGACAGAAAGTAGGTGATTATTCACAATGACAGAAAGTAGGTGATTATTCAGAATGACAGAAAGTAGATGATTAGAAGAAATTATTCACAATGATAGAAAGTAGTTGATTAGTCACAATGACAGAAAGTAGGTAATTAGAAGAAATTATTCACAATGACAAAATGTAGGTGATTATTCACAATGACAGAAAGTAGGTGATTATTCACAATGACAGAAAGTAGGTGATTATTCAGAATGACAGAAAGTAGGTGATTATTCAGAATGACAGAAAGTAGATGATTAGAAGAAATTATTCACAATGATAGAAAGTAGTTGATTAGTCACAATGACAGAAAGTAGGTAATTAGAAGAAATTATTCACAATGACAAAATGTAGGTGATTATTCACAATGACAGAAAGTAGGTGATTATTCACAATGACAGAAAGTAGGTGATTATTCAGAATGACAGAAAGTAGCTGATTAGAAGAAATTATTCACAATGACAAAATGTAGGTGATTATCCACAATGACAAAATGTAGGTGATTATTCACAATGACAAAATGTAGGTGGTTATTCACAATGACAAAATGTAGGTGATTATTCACAATGACAAAATGTAGGTGATTATTCACAATGACAAAATGTAGGTGATTATTCACAATGACAGAAAGTAGGTGATTAGTCACAATGACAGAAAGTAGGTGATTAGTCACAATGACTGAAGGCCGGTGATTATTCACAATGACAGAAAGTACTTGATTAGTCACAATGACAGAAAGTAGATGATTAGAAGAAATTATTCACAATGATAGAAAGTAGTTGATTAGTCACAATGACAGAAAGTAGGTAATTAGAAGAAATTATTCACAATGACAAAATGTAGGTGATTATTCACAATGACAGAAAGTAGGTGATTATTCAGAATGACGGAAAGTAGGTGATTATTCACAATGACAGAAAGTAGGTGATTATTCAGAATGACAGAAAGTAGTTGATTAGAAGAAATTATTCACAATGACAGAAAGTAGGTGATTAGTCACAATTACAGAACGTGCATGATTAGTCAAATGACAGAAAGTGCATGATTATTCAAATGACAGAAAGTAGGTGATTAGTCACAATGACTGAAAGTAGGTGATTAGTCACAATTACAGAAAGTGCATGATTAGTCAAATGACAGAAAGTACATGATTAGTCATAATGACAGAAAGTAGGTGATTAGTCAAATGACAAAAAGTAGGTGATTAGTCAAATGACAGAAAGTAGGTGATTAGTCAAATGACAGAAAGTAGGTGATTAGTCACAATGACAGAAAGTATGTGATTAGTCATAATAACAGAAAGTAGGTGATTAGTCACAATGACAGAAAGTAGATGATTAGTCACAATGATAGAAAGCAGGTGATTAGAAGAAATTATTCACAATGACAGAAAGTAGGTGATTAGGCACAATGACAGAAAGTAGGTGATTAGTCGCAATGACTGAAAGTAGGTGATTAGTCACAATGACTGAAAGTAGGTGATTAGTCAAATGACAGAAAGTAGGTGATTAGTCAAATGACGGAAAGTAGGTGATTAGTCAAATGACAGAAAGTAGGTGATTAGTCAAATGACTGAAAGTAGGTGATTAGTCAAATGACAGAAAGTAGGTGATTAGTCAAATGACAGAAAGTAGGTGATTAGTCAAATGACAGAAAGTAGGTGATTAGTCACAATGACAGAAAGTATGTGATTAGTCACAATGACAGAAAGTATGTGATTAGTCATAATAACAGAAAGTAGGTGATTAGTCACAATGACAGAAAGTAGGTGATTAGTCACAATGATAGAAAGCAGGTGATTAGAAGAAATTATTCACAATGACCGAAAGTAGGTGATTAGGCACAATGACAGAAAGTAGGTGATTAGTCGCAATGACTGAAAGTAGGTTATTAGTCACAATGGCTGAAAGTAGGTGATTAGTCAAATGACAGAAAGTAGGTTATTAGTCACAATGATAGAAAGTAGTTGATTAGTCACAATGACAGAAAGCAGGTGATTAGAAGAAATTATTCACAATGACAAAGTAGGTGATTAGTCACAATGACAGAAAGTAGGTGATTAGTCACTATGACAGAAAGTGCATGATTAGTCAAATGACAGAAAGTAGGTGATTAGTCACAATGACAGAAAGTAGGTAATTAGTCATAATGACAGAAAGTAGGTGATTAGTCAAATGACAGAAAGTAGGTGATTAGTCACAATGACAGAAAGTAGGTGATTAGTCACAATGACAGAAAGTAAGTGATTAGTCACAATGCCAGAAAGTGCATTATTAGTCAAATGACAGAAAGTAGGTGATTAGTCACAATGACAGAAAGTAGGTGATTAGTCACAATGACAGAAAGTAGGTGATTAGTCACAATGACAGAAAGTAGGTGATTAGTTACAATGACAGAAAGTAGGTGATTAGTCACAGTGACAGAAAGTAGGTGATTAGTGACAATGACAGAAAGTAAGTGATTAGTCACAATGACAGAAAGTACATGGTTAGTCACAATGACAGAAATTACGTGATTAGTTTCAAGTCTGAAAACATTAAGCAATTTCATTCCTCGATGTCATGATGATGTTTCCTCAATGTGGGGATGATGTTTCCTCGATGTCAGGATGATGTTTCCTCGCTGTCGGGATGATGTTTCCTCAATGTCGGGATGATGTTTCCTTGATGTCGGGATGATGTTTCCTTGCTGTCGGGATGATGTTTCCTCGATGTCAGGATGATGTTTCCTCGATGTCGGGATGATGTTTCCTTGCTGTCGGGATGATGTTTCCTCCATGTTGCGATGGTGTTTCCTCGATGTCGGGATGATGTTTCCTTGATGTCAGGATGATGTTTCCATGATGTCGGGATGATATTTCCTTGATGTCAGGATGATGTTTCCTTGATGTCAGGGTGATGTTTCCTTGATGTCAGGATGATGTTTCCATGATGTCGGGATGATGTTTCGTTGATGTTGGGATGATGTTTCCTTGATGTCAGGATGATGTTTCCTTGATGTCAGGATGATGTTTCCTTGATGTCAGGGTGATGTTTCCTTGATGTCAGGATGATGTTTCCTCGCTGTCGGATTGATGTTTCCTCGATGTCGGATTGATGTTTCCTCGATGTCGGGATGATGTTTCCTCGATGTCGGAATGATGTTTATTTGATGTCAGGATGATGTTTCCTCGCTGTCGGGATGATGTTTCCTCACCATCGGGATGATGTTTCCTCGATGTCGGGATGATGTTTCCTCGCTGTCGGGATGATGTTTCCTTGATGTCAAGATTATATTTCCTTGATGTCGGGATGATGTTTCTTTGATGTCAGGATGATGTTTCCTCGATGTCAGGATGATGTTACCATGATGTCAGGATGATGTTTCCTTGATGTCGGGATGATGTTTCCTTGATGTCAGGATGATGTTTCCATGATGTCGGGATGATATTTCCTCGATGTCAGGATGATGTTTCCTCGATGTCGGGATGATGTTTCCTCGCTGTCGGGATGATGTTTCCTCGATGTCGGGATGATGTTTCCTCGATGTCGGGATGATGTTTCCTCGCTGTCGGGATGATGTTTCCTTGATGTGGGGATGATATTTCCCTGATGTCGGGATAATGTTTCCTTGATGTCAGGATGATGTTTCCTCGCTGTCGGGATGATGTTTCCTCGCTGTCGGGATGATGTTTCCTCGCTGTCGTGATGATGTTTCGTCACTGTCGGAATGATGTTTCCTCGATGTCAGGATGATATTTCCTCGATGTCGGGATGATGTTTCCTCGATGTCTGGATGATATTTCCTCGATGTCGGGATGATGTTTCCTTGATGTCGGGATGATAGTGTCATTGATTAATTTGATTAATGAATTATTCACACACCATGAGACTCATCCGCGCCATGACCAGTTTCACACTTTATGTACCATGAGACTCATCAACTCCATAACCGGTTTCACACTATGTACCATGAGACTCATCCATACCATGACCGGTTTCACACTTGATGTACCATGAGATTCATCCACTCCATGACCGGTTTCACTCTGTCCCATGAGACTCATCCACACCATGGCCGGTTTCACACTTTATGTACCATGAGACACATCCTCTCCATGTCCTGGTTCACACTTTATATACCATGAGACTCATCCATTCCATATCCGGTTTCACACTTTATGTACCATGAGACACATCCTCTCCATGTCCTGGTTCACACTTTATATACCATGAGACTCATCCACTCCATGACCGGTTTCACACTATGTACCATGAGACTCATCCTCTCCATGACCGGTTTCACACTTTATGTACCATGAGATTCATCCTCTCCATGACCGGTTTCACTATGTGCCATGAGACTCATCCACTCCATGACTGGTTTCACACTATATACCATGATACTCATCTACTCCATGACTGGTTTGACACTATGTACCATGAGATTCATCCTCTCCATGACCGGTTTCACTATGTGCCATGAGACTCATCCACTCCATGACTGGTTTCACACTATATACCATGATACTCATCTACTCCATGACTGGTTTGACACTATGTACCATGAGACTCAGCCCCTCCATGACCGGTTTCACACTATGTACCATGAGACTCATCCTCTCCATGACCGGTTTCACACTTTATGTACCATGAGACTCATCCACTACATGACTGGTTTCACACTATGTACCATCAGCTCCATCCCCTCCATGACCGGTTTGACACTATGTACCATGAGACTCTAGGGCTGCGCGATATACCGATACCATATTTAAAACCGATATCCTGCACTGACGGTTTCATAACCGATTATAAAAAATAAATATCGAAAAACTGAATATGAACATATTTTCGGTTTTTCGTAACAGGATTGTTAAAAATAAAAGTTCCTAATGAGCATGAAGAGCGTAATGAATAATAATGGCCATACTTTCCATTAAGCTATGTTCGGGGCAACTAATAATTGAACGTGGCCCCAATAGCGCATATTGTG
>JAVVLW010000385.1:0-10000 GCA_034401795.1 Chaetoderma sp. LZ-2023a
CCATGAGACTCATCCACTCCATGACTGGTTTCACTCTATATACCATGAGACTCATCCACTCCATGACTGGTTTGACTCTATGTACCATGAGACTCATCCACTCCATAACTGGTTTCACTCTATATACCATGAGACTCATCCCCTCCATGACTGGTTTCACTCTATATACCATGAGACTCATCCACTCCATGACTGGTTTTACTCTATATACCATGAGCCTCATCCACTCCATGACTGGTTTGACACTATGTACCATGAGACTCAGCCCCTCCATGACCGGTTTCACACATTATGTACCATCAGATTCATCCCCTCCATGACCGGTTTGACACTGTACCATGAGACTCGTCCACTTCATGACCGGTTTCACAATTTATGTCTCATGAGACTCATCCACACCATGGTTGGTTTCACACTTTATGTACCATGCGACTCATCCCCTCCATGACTGGTTTCACACTTTATGTACCATGAGACCCATCCTCTCCATGACCGGTTTCACACTTTATGTACCATGAGATTCATCCTCTCCATGACCGGTTTCACTCTATGTACCATGAGACTCATCCACTCCATGACTGGTTTCACACTATATACCATGAGACTCACCCACTCCATGACTAGTTTGACACTATGTACCATGAGACTCATCCTCTCCATGACCGGTTTCACACTTTATGTACCATGAGACTCATCCATTACATGACTGGTTTCACACTATATACCATGAGACTCACCCACTCCATGACTAGTTTGACACTATGTACCATGAGACTCATCCACTCCATGACCGGTTTCAGACTATGTACCATGAGACTCACCCACTCCATGACATGTACCATGAGACTCATCCCCTCCATGACCGGTCTCACATTTTATGTACCTTGAGACTCATCCACTCCATGACCGGTTTCACACTTTATGTACCATGAGACTCATCCTCTTCATGACCGGTTTCACTCTATGTACCATGAGACTCATCCACTCCATGACTGGTTTCACTCTATATACCATGAGACTCATCCACTCCATGACTGGATTAACACTATGTACCATGAGACTCATCCACTCCATAACTGGTTTCACTCTATATACCATGAGACTCATCCCCTCCATGACTGGTTTCACACTATATACCATGAGACTCATCCACTCCATGACTGGTTTGACACTATGTACCATGAGACTCATCCACTCCATAACTGGTTTCACTCTATATACCATGAGACTCATCCCCTCCATGACTGGTTTCACTATATACCATGAGACTCATCCACTCCATGACTGGTTTCACTCTATATACCATGAGCCTCATCCACTCCATGACTGGTGGACACTATGTACCATGAGACTCCGCCCCTCCATGACCGGTTTCACACTTTATGTACCATCAGATTCATCCCCTCCATGACCGGTTTGACACTATGTACCATGAGAATCATCCACTTCATGACCGGTTTCACACTATGTCTCATGAGACTCATCCACACCATGGTTGGTTTCACACTTTATGTACCATGCGACTCATCCCCTCCATGACTGGTTTCACACTATGTACCATGAGACTCATCCACTCCATGACCGGTTTCACACTATGTACCATGAGACTCATCCACTCCATGACTGGTTTGACACTATGTACCATGAGACTCATCCACTCCATAACTGGTTTCACTCTATATACCATGAGCCTCATCCACTCCATAACTGGTTTCACTCTATATACCATGAGACTCATCCCCTCCATGACTGGTTTCACTCTATATACCATGAGACTCATCCCCTCCATGACTGGTTTCACACTATATACCATGAGACTCATCCACTCCATGACCGGTTTCACACTTTATGTACCATGAGATTCATCCTCTCCATGACCGGTTTCACTCTATGTACCATGAGACTCATCCACTCCATGACTGGTTTCACACTATATACCATGAGACTCATCCACTCCATGACTAGTTTGACACTATGTACCATGAGACTCATCCATTACATGACTGGTTTCACACTATGTACCATCAGCTCCATCCCCTCCATGACCGGTTTGACACTATGTACCTTGAGACTCATCCACTCCATGACCGGTTTGACACTATGTACCATGAGACTCATCCACTCCATGACTGGTTTGACACTATGTACCATGAGACTCATCCACTCCATAACTGGTTTCACTCTATATACCATGAGACTCATCCCCTCCATGACCAGTCTCACATTTTATGTACCTTGAGGCTCATCCACTCCATGACCGTTTTCACACTTTATGTACCTTGAGACTCATCCACTCCATGACCGGTTTCACACCATGTACCATGAGACTCATCCACTCCATGACTGGTTTGACACTATGTACCATGAGACTCATCCACTCCATAACTGGTTTCACTCTATATACCATGAGACTCATCCCCTCCATGACTGGTTTCGCTCTATATACCATGAGACTCATCCACTCCATGACTGGTTTCACTCTATATACCATGAGCCTCATCCACTCCATAACTGGTTTCACTCTATATACCATGAGACTCATCCCCTCCATGACTGGTTTCACTCTATATACCATGAGACTCATCCCCTCCATGACTGGTTTCACACTATATACCATGAGACTCATCCACTCCATGACCGGTTTCACACTTTATGTACCATGAGATTCATCCTCTCCATGACCGGTTTCACTCTATGTACCATGAGACTCATCCACTCCATGACTGGTTTCACACTATATACCATGAGACTCATCCACTCCATGACTAGTTTGACACTATGTACCATGAGACTCATCCATTACATGACTGGTTTCACACTATGTACCATCAGCTCCATCCCCTCCATGACCGGTTTGACACTATGTACCTTGAGACTCATCCACTCCATGACCGGTTTGACACTATGTACCATGAGACTCATCCACTCCATGACTGGTTTGACACTATGTACCATGAGACTCATCCACTCCATAACTGGTTTCACTCTATATACCATGAGACTCATCCCCTCCATGACTGGTTTCACTCTATATACCATGAGACTCATCCACTCCATGACTGGTTTCACTCTATATACCATGAGCCTCATCCACTCCATGACTGGTTTGACACTATGTACCATGAGACTCATCCACTCCATGACTGGTTTGACACTATGTACCATGAGATTCATCCTCTCCATGACCGGTTTCACTATGTGCCATGAGACTCATCCACTCCATGACTGGTTTCACACTATATACCATGATACTCATCTACTCCATGACTGGTTTGACACTATGTACCATGAGATTCATCCTCTCCATGACCGGTTTCACTATGTGCCATGAGACTCATCCACTCCATGACTGGTTTCACACTATATACCATGATACTCATCTACTCCATGACTGGTTTGACACTATGTACCATGAGACTCAGCCCCTCCATGACCGGTTTCACACTATGTACCATGAGACTCATCCTCTCCATGACCGGTTTCACACTTTATGTACCATGAGACTCATCCACTACATGACTGGTTTCACACTATGTACCATCAGCTCCATCCCCTCCATGACCGGTTTGACACTATGTACCATGAGACTCTAGGGCTGCGCGATATACCGATACCATATTTAAAACCGATATCCTGCACTGACGGTTTCATAACCGATTATAAAAAATAAATATCGAAAAACTGAATATGAACATATTTTCGGTTTTTCGTAACAGGATTGTTAAAAATAAAAGTTCCTAATGAGCATGAAGAGCGTAATGAATAATAATGGCCATACTTTCCATTAAGCTATGTTCGGGGCAACTAATAATTGAACGTGGCCCCAATAGCGCATATTGTGTAACTCCATGTAACTCGATGTACGCCGAGAGAAATCAAGCAGCGAATTAATTAAATAAATATCCATTCGTCTTTTCTCCGGTAGTCTCAGATAAATTTGCAATATAAAACACAATGCTAATGTGGGAATTAGTCATTAAAATTTGTATCGGGGAAAACATTTCTAAACAACGGCATCCATTTTATTTACGTCACCGGCTAATTAACATAGTGCAAAGTCGTCCCAACACTAAATCGCCCGAATGCATCAAAATCTCACCAATAAATATAATGCTGAATACATTTTGCTGATTAGGATATAATTTTAAATAAAATTATTACTCAAACCGTTTTTAAAACGTTATCGTCTATACACAATATCATATTAACTTATGAAATTCGCGATCGCAATATTACAGTTAATATTTTCTTCAAGGCATGATATCGTCCTCGGGCCGAATTGGAAATGAAAGAAGAAAGGGAGATAATTACATCATAATTAATTACAATCGCGTGATTTACGTCTTTTCGCAACACGTTTTGCTGATTTATGATTAATTTTGACAAAATAAACAATGTTTATTTAACTGTGCGTAATATTTAGGCGGTCTAATTAATAATTTCACTCCCGCGTTGATGGATATTATGAGGTATATTAAGCTTTAAAGGCGTAAAACGTTACGAATGTATCAGGGCGTGAAAATACGTTCTGTTTTCGTGCTAATTTTTATCATTTACATTTTTTGTTTCATGTCCATAAACCCGATATTCGGTTAAAACCGATATGAAAAGTCATATCGAAACCGATATGGCTGTAAGCCAAACCGCGCAGCCCTATGAGACTCATCCACTCCGTGACCGGTTTCACACTTTATGTACCATGAGACTCATCCACTCCATGACATGTACCATGAGACTCATCCCCTCCATGTCCGGTCTCACATTTTATGTACCATGAGACTCATCCACTCCATGACCGGTTTCACACTTTATGTACCATGAGACTCATCCACTCCATGACCGGTTTCACACTTTATGTACCTTGAGACTCATCCACTCCATGACCGGTTTCACACTATGTCTCATGAGATTCATCCACTCCATGACCGGTTTCACAATTTATGTACCATGAGACTCATCCACTCCGTAACCGGTTTCACACTTTATGTACCATGAGACTCATCCACTCCATGACATGTACATGTACCATGAGACTCATCCCCTCCATGTCCGGTCTCACATTTTATGTACCTTGAGATTCATCCACAGCATGACCGGTTTCACACTTTATGTACCATGAGACTCATCCACTCCATGACCGGTTTCACACTTTATGTACCTTGAGACTCATCCACTCCATGACCGGTTTCACACTGTGTCTCATGAGATTCATCCACTCCATGACTGGTTTCACAATTTATGTACCATGAGACTCATCCACTCAATGACCGGTTTCACACTTTATGTACCATGAGACTAATCCTCTCCATGACCGGTTTCACACTTTATGTCCCATGAGACTCATCCACACCATGGTTGGTTTCACACTATGTATTATGAGGCTCATCCACACCATGACCGGTTTCACACTTTATGTACCATGAGACTCATCTTCTCCATGACCGGTTTCACACTTTATGTTCCATGAGACTCATCCACTCCATGACCAGTTTCACACTATGTACCATGAGACTCATCCACTCCATGACCGGTTTCACTCTATGTACCATGAGACTCATCCACTCCACGACCAGTTTCACACTATGTACCATGAGACTCATCCTCTTCATGACCGGTTTCACTCTATGTACCATGAGACTCATCCACTCCATGACTGGTTTCACTCTATATACCATGAGACTCATCCACTCCATGACTGGTTTGACACTATGTACCATGAGACTCATCCACTCCATAACTGGTTTCACTCTATATACCATGAGACTCATCCACTCCATGACTGGTTTCACACTGTATGTACCATGAGACTCATCCACACCATGGTTGGTTTCACTCTATGTACCATGAGACTCATCCACTCCATGACTGGTTTCACTCTATATACCATGAGACTCATCCACTCCATGACTGGTTTGACTCTATGTACCATGAGACTCATCCACTCCATAACTGGTTTCACTCTATATACCATGAGACTCATCCCCTCCATGACTGGTTTCACTCTATATACCATGAGACTCATCCACTCCATGACTGGTTTTACTCTATATACCATGAGCCTCATCCACTCCATGACTGGTTTGACACTATGTACCATGAGACTCAGCCCCTCCATGACCGGTTTCACACATTATGTACCATCAGATTCATCCCCTCCATGACCGGTTTGACACTGTACCATGAGACTCGTCCACTTCATGACCGGTTTCACAATTTATGTCTCATGAGACTCATCCACACCATGGTTGGTTTCACACTTTATGTACCATGCGACTCATCCCCTCCATGACTGGTTTCACACTATGTACCATGAGACTCATCCACTCCATGACCGGTTTCACACTATGTACCATGAGACTCATCCACTCCATGACTGGTTTGACACTATGTACCATGAGACTCATCCACTCCATAACTGGTTTCACTCTATATACCATGAGCCTCATCCACTCCATAACTGGTTTCACTCTATATACCATGAGACTCATCCCCTCCATGACTGGTTTCACTCTATATACCATGAGACTCATCCCCTCCATGACTGGTTTCACACTATATACCATGAGACTCATCCACTCCATGACCGGTTTCACACTTTATGTACCATGAGATTCATCCTCTCCATGACCGGTTTCACTCTATGTACCATGAGACTCATCCACTCCATGACTGGTTTCACACTATATACCATGAGACTCATCCACTCCATGACTAGTTTGACACTATGTACCATGAGACTCATCCATTACATGACTGGTTTCACACTATGTACCATCAGCTCCATCCCCTCCATGACCGGTTTGACACTATGTACCTTGAGACTCATCCACTCCATGACCGGTTTGACACTATGTACCATGAGACTCATCCACTCCATGACTGGTTTGACACTATGTACCATGAGACTCATCCACTCCATAACTGGTTTCACTCTATATACCATGAGACTCATCCCCTCCATGACCAGTCTCACATTTTATGTACCTTGAGGCTCATCCACTCCATGACCGTTTTCACACTTTATGTACCTTGAGACTCATCCACTCCATGACCGGTTTCACACCATGTACCATGAGACTCATCCACTCCATGACTGGTTTGACACTATGTACCATGAGACTCATCCACTCCATAACTGGTTTCACTCTATATACCATGAGACTCATCCCCTCCATGACTGGTTTCGCTCTATATACCATGAGACTCATCCACTCCATGACTGGTTTCACTCTATATACCATGAGCCTCATCCACTCCATAACTGGTTTCACTCTATATACCATGAGACTCATCCCCTCCATGACTGGTTTCACTCTATATACCATGAGACTCATCCCCTCCATGACTGGTTTCACACTATATACCATGAGACTCATCCACTCCATGACCGGTTTCACACTTTATGTACCATGAGATTCATCCTCTCCATGACCGGTTTCACTCTATGTACCATGAGACTCATCCACTCCATGACTGGTTTCACACTATATACCATGAGACTCATCCACTCCATGACTAGTTTGACACTATGTACCATGAGACTCATCCATTACATGACTGGTTTCACACTATGTACCATCAGCTCCATCCCCTCCATGACCGGTTTGACACTATGTACCTTGAGACTCATCCACTCCATGACCGGTTTGACACTATGTACCATGAGACTCATCCACTCCATGACTGGTTTGACACTATGTACCATGAGACTCATCCACTCCATAACTGGTTTCACTCTATATACCATGAGACTCATCCCCTCCATGACTGGTTTCACTCTATATACCATGAGACTCATCCACTCCATGACTGGTTTCACTCTATATACCATGAGCCTCATCCACTCCATGACTGGTTTGACACTATGTACCATGAGACTCATCCACTCCATGACTGGTTTGACACTATGTACCATGAGACTCATCCACTCCATAACTGGTTTCACTCTATATACCATGAGACTCATCCCCTCCATGACTGGTTTCACTCTATATACCATGAGACTCATCCACTCCATGACTGGTTTCACTCTATATACCATGAGCCTCATCCACTCCATGACTGGTTTGACACTATGTACCATGAGACTCAGCCCCTCCATGACCGGTTTCACACTTTATGTACCATCAGATTCATCCCCTCCATGACCGGTTTGACACTGTACCATGAGACTCATCCACTTCATGACCGGTTTCACAATTTATGTCTCATGAGACTCATCCACACCATGGTTGGTTTCACACTTTATGTACCATGCGACTCATCCCCTCCATGACTGGTTTCACACTTTATGTACCATGAGACCCATCCTCTCCATGACCGGTTTCACTCTATGTACCATGAGACTCATCCACTCCATGACTGGTTTCACACTATATACCATGAGACTCATCCACTCCATGACTGGTTTCACACTTTATGTACCATGAGACTCATCCTCTTCATGACCGGTTTCACTCTATGTACCATGAGACTCATCCACTCCATGACTGGTTTCACTCCATATACCATGAGACTCATCCACTCCATGACTTGTTTGACACTATGTACCATGAGACTCATCTCCTCCATGACTGGTTTCACACTTTATGTACCATCAGATTCATCCCCTCCATGACCGGTTTGACACTATGTACCATGAGACTCATCCACTTCATGACCGGTTTCACACCTTATGTCTCATGAGACTCATCCACACCATGGTTGGTTTCACACTTTATGTACCATGCGACTCATCCCCTCCATGACTGGTTTCATACTTTATGTACCATGAGACTCATCCACTCCATGACCGGTTTCACACTATGTACCATGAGACTCATCCTCTCCATGACCGGTTTCACACTTTATGTACCATGAGATTCATCCTCTCCATGACCGGTTTCACTCTATGTACCATGAGACTCATCCACTCCATGACTGGTTTTACACTATGTACCATGAGACTCATCCACTCCATAACTGGTTTCACTCTATATACCATGAGACTCATCCCCTCCATGACTGGTTTCACTATATACCATGAGACTCATCCACTCCATGACTGGTTTCACTCTATATACCATGAGCCTCATCCACTCCATGACTGGTGGACACTATGTACCATGAGACTCATCTTCTCCATGACCAGTTTCACACTATGTACCATGAGACTCATCCACTCCATGACCGGTTTCACTCTATGTACCATGAGACTCATCCACTCCACGACCAGTTTCACACTATGTACCATGAGACTCATCCTCTTCATGACCGGTTTCACTCTATGTACCATGAGACTCATCCACTCCATGACTGGTTTCACTCTATATACCATGAGACTCATCCACTCCATGACTGGTTTGACACTATGTACCATGAGACTCATCCACTCCATAACTGGTTTCACTCAATATACCATGAGACTCATCCACTCCATGACTGGTTTCACACTGTATGTACCATGAGACTCATCCACACCATGATTGGTTTCACTCTATGTACCATGAGACTCATCCACTCCATGACTGGTTTCACTCTATATACCATGAGACTCATCCACTCCATGACTGGTTTGACTCTATGTACCATGAGACTCATCCACTCCATAACTGGTTTCACTCTATATACCATGAGACTCATCCCCTCCATGACTGGTTTCACTCTATATACCATGAGACTCATCCCCTCCATGACTGGTTTCACACTATATACCATGAGACTCATCCACTCCATGACCGGTTTCACACTTTATGTACCATGAGATTCATCCTCTCCATGACCGGTTTCACTCTATGTACCATGAGACTCATCCACTCCATGACTGGTTTCACACTATATACCATGAGACTCATCCACTCCATGACTAGTTTGACACTATGTACCATGAGACTCATCCATTACATGACTGGTTTCACACTATGTACCATCAGCTCCATCCCCTCCATGACCGGTTTGACACTATGTACCTTGAGACTCATCCACTCCATGACCGGTTTGACACTATGTACCATGAGACTCA
>JAVVLW010000390.1:0-26000 GCA_034401795.1 Chaetoderma sp. LZ-2023a
TATATCAATGACGTGGGTAATGGCGGCCTGATTGAAAGATATATCAATGACGCGGGTATTGGCGGCCCGATTTAAAGATATATCAATGACGCGGGTATTGCTGGCCCGATTGAAAGATATATCAATGACGCGGGTATTGGCGGCCCGATTGAAAGATATATCAATGATGCAGGTATTGGCAGCCCGATTGAAAGATATATCAATGACATGGGTATTGGTGGCCCGATTGAAAGATATATCAATGACGTGGGTATTGGAGGTCCGATTGAAAGATAGATCAATGACACGGGTATTGGCGGCCCGATTGAAAGATATATCAATGATGCGGGTATTGGCGGCCCGATTTAAAGATATATCAATGATGCGGGAATTGGCGGCCCGATTGAAAGATATATCAATGACGCCGGTATTGGAGGCCCGATTGACAGATATATTTACGCTCTACACCAAACAGCTAGGATCCGTTATCGATTCTCATAGTTTGTGTCACCATTTTTACGCGGATGACACGCAGCTCATTAATACATTTCCTCCTCCAGCGGCATCTGCATCTCTAGCAACCAAACAGCTAACAGATTGTTGTGCGGACATAAAAGCATGGATGACAACCAACATGCTAAAGCTGAACGAAGAAAAGACTGAATGTATGTTGGTGGGTCCATCTATCAGACGAGACAAAACAGAACTAAGTAGTCTAGTCATTGGTACAAATATAATTCCGATCTCCAACACGGTTAAAGACCTCGGCGTGATACTGGATAGCGAGTTGTGCATGGATAAACATATAAACTATCTGCGCAGAGTGTGCTTTTTGCAGCTGCGGAACATTGCACACATCAGGAATTATCTTACCACAGAGGCTACCACAAAATTAGTGATCATGACGGTAATGTCTAGGTTGGACTACTGCAATAGTCTCTGTATTGGTATGGCAAAAGAAAACATCCACAAGCTCCAAACTATTCAGAATACAGCAGCACGAATAATCTCACGCCAGGCAAAAGATGCACACATCACTCCGATTCTCCATAAGCTTCACTGGTTGCCAATTGCTCAACGTATCCAATTTAAAATCCTCTGTCTAGCTTACCAGTGTGTCTCAGGAACTGCACCTACATACCTTTCTGCATTAGTCGAGCCATACAAACCAACCCGGTCACTTAGATCCCTAAACAAGCAAATGCTCAAAATCCCAAAATACAAAATGAATTCATACGGCTTTAGAACATTTTCTTTCTCGGCCGCCACTGAATGGAACAACCTCCCTATTCATCTAAAATTGTCAAAAAATCTTACAACATTCAAATCAAATCTTAAAACTCATCTCTTTAAACAAGCGTACCAGAATTTAAATTAATGTTTATATTATCATTTCATTGTCTTGCGCTACGAGCATGCTTGCGTGGAGTTTGGCGCGTTATAAATTCACTTATTATTATTATTATTATTATATATCAATGATGCGGGAATTGGCGGCCCGATTGAAAGATATATCAATGACGCGGGTATTGGAGGCCCGATTGACAGATATATCAATGATGCGGGTATTGGAAGCTCGATTGACAGATATATCAATGACGCAGGTATTGGCGGCCCAATTTAAAGATATATCAATGACGCGGGTATTGGAAGCTCGATTGAATGATATATCAATGACGCGGGTATTTGAGGCCCGATTGAAAGATATATCAATGACGCTGGTATTGGAGGCCCGATTGAAAGATATATCAATGACGCAGGTATTGGCGGCGCGATTGAAAGACATCAATGACGCGGGTATTGGCGGCCTGATTGAAAGGTATATCAATGACACGAGTATTGGCGGACAGATTGAAAGATATATCAATGACGCGGGTATTGTCGGCCCGATTGAAAGATATATCAATGACGCGGGTATTGGTGGCCCGATTGAAAGATATATCAATGACGCGGGTATTGGCGGCCCGATTGAAAGATATATCAATGATGCGGGTATTGGCAGCCCGATTGAAAGATATATCAATGACGTGGGTATTGGTGGCCCGATTGAAAGATATATCAATGATGCGGGTATTGGCAGCCCGATTGAAAGATATATCAATGACGTGGGTATTGGTGGCCCGATTGAAAGATATATCAATGACGTGGGTATTGGAGGCCCGATTGAAAGATATATCAATGACGCGGGTATTGGCGGCCCGATTGAAAGATATATCAATGATGCGGGTATTGGCAGCCCGATTGAAAGATATATCAATGATGCGGGTATTGGAGGCCTGATTGACAGATATATCAATGACGCGGGTATTGGCCACCTGATTGAAAGATGTATCAATGACACAGGTATTGGCGGCCCGATTGAAAGATATATCAATGACGTGGGTATTGGCGGCCCGATTGAAAGATATATCAATGACACAGGTATTGGAGGCCCGATTGAAAGATATATCAATAACACGGGTATTGGCCACCTGATTGAAAGATGTATCAATGACACAGGTATTGGAGGCCCGATTGACAGATATATCAATGACGCGGGTATTGGCCACCTGATTGAAAGATGTATCAATGACACAGGTATTGGCGGCCCGATTGAAAGATATATCAATGACGTGGGTATTGGCGGCCCGATTGAAAGATATATCAATAACACGGGTATTGGCGGCCCGATTGAAAGATATATCAATGACGTGGGTATTGGAGGCCCGATTGAAAGATATCAATGACGCCGGTATTGGCAGCCCGATTGAAAGATATATCAATGATGCGGGTATTGGAGGCCTGATTGAAAGATATATCAATGACGCGGGTATTGGAGGCCCGATTGAAAGATATATCAATGACGCTGGTATTGGAGGCCCGATTGAAAGATATATCAATGACGCGCGTATTGGAGGCCTGATTGAAAGATATATCAATGATGCAGGTATTGGAGGCCCGATTGAAAGACATATCAATGACGCAGGTATTGGAGGCCTGATTGAAAGATATATCAATGACGCAGGTATTGTCGGCGTGATTGAAAGATATATCAATGACGCGGGTAAAGGTGGCCCGATTGAAAGATATATCAATGACGTGGGTATTGGCGGCCCGATTGAAAGATATATCAATGACGTGGGTATTGGAGGCCCGATGGAAAGATATATCAATGACTACGGTATTGGAGGCCCGATTGAAAGATATATCAATGACACGGGTATTGGCAGCCTGATTGAAAGATATATCAATGATGCGGGTATTGGAGGCCTGATTGACAGATATATCAATGACGCGGTTATCGGCCACCTGATTGAAAGATGTATCAATGACACAGGTATTGCCGGCCCGATTGAAAGATATATCAATGACGTGGGTATTGGCGGCCCGATTGAAAGATATATCAATGACGCAGGTATTGGCGGCCGATTGAAAGATATACCAATAACACGGGTACTGGCGGCCCGATTGAAAGATATATCAATGACACAGGTATTGGAGGCCCGATTGACAGATATATCAATGATGCAGGTATTGGAGGCCCGATTGAAAGATATATCAATGACGTGGGTATTGGAGGCCTGATTGAAAGACATATCAATGACGCGGGTATTGGAGGCCCGATTGAAAGATATATCAATGACGTGGGTATTGGCAGCCCGATTGAAAGATATATCAATGACGTGGGTATTGGAGGCCCGATTGAAAGATATATCAATGACGCGGGTATTGACGGCCCGATTGAAAGATATCAATGACGCGGGTATTGGAGGCCTGATTGAAAGATATATCACTGACGCGGGTATTGTAGGCCCGATTGAAAGATATATCAATGACGCGGGTATTGGCAGCCCGATTGAAAGATATATCAATGACGTGGGTATTGGAGGCCCGATTGAAAGATATATCAATGACGCGGGTATTGACGGCCCGATTGAAAGATATCAATGACGCGGGAATTGGAGGCCTGATTGAAAGATATATCAATGACGCGGGTATTGGAGGCCCGATTGAAAGATATATCAATGACGTGGGTATTGGAGGCCTGATTGAAAGACATATCAATGACGCGGGTATTGGAAGCCTGATTGAAAGACATATCAATGACGCGGGTATTGGAGGCCTGATTGAAAGACACCTCAATGACGCGGGTATTGGAGGCCTGATTGAAAGACATATCAATGACGCGGGTATTGGAGGCCCGATTGAAAGAAATACCAATGACGTGGGTATTGGCAGCCCGATTGAAAGATATATCAATGACGCGGGTATTGGAGACCTGATTGAAAGATATATCAATGACGTGGGTATTGGCGGCCCGATTTAAAGATATATCAATGATGCGGGTATTGGAAGCCCGATTGAAAGATATGTCAATGACGCAGGTATTGGAAGCCCGATTGAAAGATATATCAATGAGGCGGGTATTGGAGGCCCGATTGAAAGATATATCAATGATGCGGGTATTGGCGGCCCGATTGAAAGACATCAATGACGCGGGTATTGGCGGCCCGATTGAAGGCCTGATTGAAAGGTATATCAATGACGCGAGTATTGGAAGCCCGATTGAAAGATATATCAATGACGCGGGTATTGGAGGCCCGATTGAAAGATATATCAATGACACGGGTATTGGAGGCCTGATTGAAAGACACATCAATGACGCGGGTATTGGAGGCCCGATTGAAAGACATATCAATGATGCGGGTATTGGAGGCCCGATTGAAAGATATATCAATGACGTGGGTATTGGCAGCCCGATTGAAAGATATATCAATGACGCGGGCATTGGAGGCACGATTGAAAGATATATCAATGACGCGGGTATTGGCTGGCTGATTGAAAGATATATCAATGACGCGGGTATTGGAGGCTCAATTAAGATATATCAATGACGTGGGTATTGGCGGCCCGATTGAAGGCCTGATTCAAAGGTATATCAATGACGCGAGTATTGGAGGCCCGATTGAAAGATACATCAATGACGCGGGTATTGGAGGCCCGATTGAAAGATATATCAATGACGCGGGTATTGGAGGCCCGATTGAAAGATATATCAATGACGCGGGTATTGGCCGGCTGATTGAAAGATATATCAATGACGCGGTATTGGAGGCTCAATTAAAAGATATATCAATGACGTGGGTATTGGTGGCCCGATTGAAGGCCTGATTGAAAGGTATATCAATGACGCGAGTATTGGAGGCCCGATTGAAAGATACATCAATGACGCGGGTATTGGAGGCCCGATTGAAAGATATATCAATGACGCGGGTATTGGAGGCCTGATTGAAAGACACATCAATGACGCGGGTATTGGAGACCCGATTGAAAGACATATCAATGATGCGGGTATTGGAGGCCCGATTGAAAGATATATCAATGACGTGGGTATTGGCAGCCCGATTGAAAGACATATCAATGACGCAGGTATTGGAGGCCTGATTGAAAGATATATCAATGACGCGGGTATTGGAGGCTCAATTAAAAGATATATCAATGACATGGGTATTGGCAGCACGAATGAAAGATATATCAATAACACGGGTATTGGCGGCCCGATTGAAAGATATATCAATGACGCAGGTATTGGAGGCCCGATTGACAGATATATCAATGACGCGGGTATTCGAGGCCCGATTGACAGATATATCAATGACGCGGGTATTCGAGGCCCGATTGACAGATATATCAATGATGCAGGTATTGGAGGCTCGATTGACAGATATATCAATGACGCTGGTATTGGCAGCCTGATTGAAAGATATATCAATGACGCGGGTATTGGCGGCCCGATTTAAACATATATCAATGACGCAGGTATTGGAGGCCCGATTGACAGATATATCAATGATGCGGCTATTGGAGGCTCGATTGCCAGATATATCAATGAGGCGGGTATTGGCGGCCTGATTTAAAGATATATCAATGACGCGGGTAATGGAAGCCCGATTGAAAGATATATCAACGACGCGGGTATTGGAGGCCCGATTGAAAGATATATCAATGACGCGGGTATTGGAGGCCTGATTGAAAGACACATCAATGACGCGGGTATTGGAGGCCCGATTGAAAGCCATATCAATGATGCGGGTATTGGAGGCCCGATTGAAAGATATATCAATGACGTGGGTATTGGCAGCCCGATAGAAAGACATATCAATGACGGAGGTATTGGAGGCCTGATTGAAAGATATATCGATGACGCGGGTATTGGAGGCTCAATTAAAAGATATATCAATGACGTGGGTATTGGCGGCCCGATTGAAAGATATATCAATGACGCGGGTATTGGCGGCCCGATTGAAAGATATATCAATAACACGGGTATTGGCGGCCCGATTGAAAGATATATCAATGACGCAGGTATTGGAGGCCCGATTGACAGATAGATCAATGATGCAGGTATTGGAGGCCCGATTGACAGATATATCAATGACGCGGGTATTCGAGGCCCGATTGACAGATATATCAATGATGCAGGTATTGGAGGCCCGATTGACAGATATATCAATGACGCAGGTATTGGCGGCCTGATTGAAAGATATATCAATGTCGCGGGTATTGGCGGCCCGATTTAAACATATATCAATGACGCAGGTATTGGAGGCCCGATTGACAGATATATCAATGATGCGGCTATTGGAGGCTCGATTGCCAGATATATCAATGACGCGGGTATTGGCGGCCTGATTTAAAGATATATCAATGACGCGGGTAATGGAAGCCCGATTGAAAGATATATCAACGACGCGGGTATTGGAGGCCCGATTGAAAGATATATCAATGACGCGGGTATTGGAGGCCCGATTGAAAGATATATCAATGATGCGGGTATTGGCGGCCTAATTGAAAGACATCAATGATGCAGGTATTGGCGGCCCGATTGAAGGCCTGATAGAAAGGTATATCAATGACACGCGTATTGGAGGCCCGATTGAAAGATATATCAATGACGCGGGTATTGGAGGCCTGATTGAAAGATATATCAATGATGCAGGTATTGGAGGCCCGATTGAAAGACATATCAATGACGCAGGTATTGGAGGCCTGATTGAAAGATATATCAATGACGCGGGTATTGTCGGCGTGATTGAAAGATATATCAATGACGCGGGTATTGGTGGCCCGATTGAAAGATATATCAATGACGTGGGTATTGGCGGCCCGATTGAAAGTTATATCAATGACGTGGGAATTGGAGGCCCGATGGAAAGATATATCAATGACTACGGTATTGGAGGCCCGATTGAAAGATATATCAATGACACGGGTATTGGCAGCCTGATTGAAAGATATATCAATGATGCGGGTATTGGAGGCCTGATTGACAGATATATCAATGACGCGGGTATTGGCCACCTGATTGAAAGATGTATCAATGACACAGGTATTGGCGGCCCGATTGAAAGATATATCAATGACGTGGGTATTGGCGGCCCGATTGAAAGATATATCAATGACGCAGGTATTGGCGGCCGATTGAAAGATATACCAATAACACGGGTACTGGCGGCCCGATTGAAAGATATATCAATGACACAGGTATTGGAGGCCCGATTGACAGATATATCAATGATGCAGGTATTGGAGGCCCGATTGACAGATATATCAATGACGCAGGTATTGGCGGCCTGATTGAACGATATATCAATGACGCGGGTATTGGCGGCCCGATTTAAAGATATATCAATGACGCGGGAATTGGCAGCCCGATTGAAAGATATATCAATGACGCGGGTATTGGAGGCCCGATTGAAAGATATATCAATGACGCGGGTATTGGAGGCCCGATTGAAAGATATATCAATGACGCGGGTATTGGCGGCCCGATTGAAAGACATCAATGACGCGGGTATTGGCGGCCTGATTGAAAGGTATATCAATGACACGAGTATTGGAGGACCGATTGAAAGATATATCAATGACGCGGGTATTGGAGGCCCGATTGAAAGATATATCAATGATGCGGGTATTGGAGGCCCGATTGAAAGATATATCAATGACGCAGGTATTGGAGGCCTGATTGAAAGATATATCAATGACGCAGGTATTGGAGGCCTGATTGAAAGATATATCAATGACGCGGGTATTGGCGGCCCGATTGAAAGATATATCAATGACGCGGGTATTGGAGGCCCGATTGAAAGATATATCAATGACACGGGTATTGGCGGCCCGATTGAAAGACATCAATGACGCGGGTATTGGCGGCCCGATTGAAGGCCTGATTGAAAGGTATATCAATGACGCGAGTATTGGAGGCCTGATTGAAAGATATATCAATGACGCGGGTATTGGAGGCCCGATTGAAAGATATATCAATGACGCGGGTATTGGAGGCCTGATTGAAAGACACATCAATGACGCGGGTATTGGAGGCCCGATTGAAAGACATATCAATGATGCGGGTATTGGAGGCCCGATTGAAAGATATATCAATGACGTGGGTATTGGCAGCCCGATTGAAAGATATATCAATGACGCGGGCATTGGAGGCCCGATTGAAAGATATATCAATGACGTGGGTATTGGCTGGCTGATTGAAAGATATATCAATGACGCGGGTATTGGAGGCTCAATTAAGATATATCAATGACGTGGGTATTGGCGGCCCGATTGAAGGCCTGATTCAAAGGTATATCAATGACGCGAGTATTGGAGGCCCGATTGAAAGATACATCAATGACGCGGGTATTGGAGGCCCGATTGAAAGATATATCAATGACGCGGGTATTGGAGGCCCGATTGAAAGATATATCAATGACGCGGGTATTGGCCGGCTGATTGAAAGATATATCAATGATGCGGGTATTGGAGGCCTGATTGAAAGATATATCAATGACTCCGGTATTGGAGGCCCGATTGAAAGATATATCAATGACACAGGTATTGGAGGCCCGATTGACAGATATATCAATGATGCATGTATTGGAGGCCCGATTGACAGATATATCAATGACGCAGGTATTGGCGGCCTGATTGAAAGATATATCAATTACGCGGGTATTGGCGGCCCGATTTAAAGATATATCAATGACGCGGGAATTGGCGGCCCGATTGAAAGATATATCAATGACGCGGGTATTGGAGGCCCGATTGACAGATATATCAATGATGCGGGTATTGGAGGCTCGATTGACAGATATATCAATGACGCAGGTATTGGCGGCCCGATTTAAAGATATATCAATGACGCGGGTATTGGAGGCCCGATTGAAAGATATATCAATGATGCGGGTATTGGAGGCCTGATTGAAAGATATATCAATGATGCGGGTATTGGAGGCTCCATTGACAGATATATCAATGATGCAGGTATTGGCGGCCCGATTTAAAGATATATCAATGATGCGGGTATTGGAGGCCAGATTGAAAGATATATCAATGACGCAGGTATTGGAGGCCTGATTGAAAGATATATCAATGACGCGGGTATTGACGGCCCGATTGAAAGATATCAATGACGTGGGTATTGGAGGCCTGATTGAAAGATATATCAATGACGCGGGTATTGGAGGCCCGATTGAAAGATATATCAATGACGCGGGTATTGGAGGCCTGATTGAAAGACATATCAATGACGCGGGTATTGGAGGCCCGATTGAAAGATATATCAATGACGTGGGTATTGGCAGCCCGATTGAAAGATATATCAATGACGTGGGTATTGGAGGCCCGATTGAAAGATATATCAATGACGCGGGTATTGACGGCCCGATTGAAAGATATCAATGACGCGGGTATTGGAGGCCTGATTGAAAGATATATCACTGACGCGGGTATTGTAGGCCCGATTGAAAGATATATCAATGACGCGGGTATTGGCAGCCCGATTGAAAGATATATCAATGACGTGAGTATTGGAGGCCCGATTGAAAGATATATCAATGACGCGGGTATTGACGGCCCGATTGAAAGATATCAATGACGCGGGTATTGGAGACCTGATTGAAAGATATATCAATGACGCGGGTATTGGAGGCCCGATTGAAAGATATATCAATGACGCGGTCATTGGAGGCCTGATTGAAAGACATATCAATGACGCAGGTATTGGAGGCCTGATTGAAAGACATATCAATGACGCGGGTATTGGAGGCCTGATTGAAAGACACCTCAATGACGCGGGTATTGGATGCCTGATTGAAATACATATCAATGACACGGGTATTGGAGGCCCGATTGAAAGAAATACCAATGACGTGGGTATTGGCAGCCCGATTGAAAGATATATCAATGACGCGGGTATTGGAGGCCTGATTGAAAGATATATCAATGACGCGGGTATTGGCGGCCCGATTTAAAGATATATCAATGATGCGGGTATTGGAAGCCCGATTGAAAGATATGTCAATGACGCAGGGATTGGTAGCCCGATTGAAAGATATATCAATGAGGCGGGTATTGGAGGCCCGATTGAAAGATATATCAATGACGCGGGTATTGGCGGCCCGATTGAAAGACATCAATGACGCAGGTATTGGCGGCCCGATTGAAGGCCTGATTGAAAGGTATATCAATGACGCGAGTATTGGAGGCCCGATTGAAAGATATATCAATGACGCGGGTAATGGAGGCCCGATTGAAAGATATATCAATGACGCGGGTATTGGAGGCCTGATTGAAAGACACATCAATGACGCGGGTATTGAAGGCCTGATTGAAAGGTATATCAATGACGCGAGTATTGGAAGCCCGATTGAAAGATACATCAATGACGCGGGTATTGGAGGCCCGATTGAAAGATATATCAATGACGCGGGTATTGGAGGCCCGATTGAAAGATATATCAATGACGCGGGTATTGGCCAGCTGATTGAAAGATATATCAATGATGAGGTATTGGAGGCTCAATTAAAAGATATATCAATGACGTGGGTATTGGCAGCCCGATTGAAAGACATATCAATGACGCAGGTATTGGAGGCCTGATTGAAAGATATATCAATGACGTGGGTATTGGAGGCTCAATTAAAACATATATCAATGACGTGGGTATTGGCGGCCCGATTGAAAGATATATCAATGACGCGGGTATTGGCGGCCCGATTGAAAGATATATCAATAACACGGGTATTGGCGGCCCGATTGAAAGATATATCAATGACGCAGGTATTGGAGGCCCGATTGACAGATATATCAATGATGCAGGTATTGGAGGCCCGATTGACAGATATATCAATGACGCGGGTATTCGAGGCCCGATTGACAGATATATCAATGATGCAGGTATTGGAGGCTTGATTGACAGATATATCAATGACGCAGGTATTGGCGGCCCGATTGAAAGATACATCAATGACGCGGGTATTGGAGGCCCGATTGAAAGATATATCAATGACGCGGGTATTGGAGGCCTGATTGAAAGATATATCAATGACGCGGGTATTGGAGGCCCGATTGAAAGATACATCAATGACGCGGGTATTGGAGGCCCGATTGAAAGATATATCAATGACGCGGGTATTGGAGGCCCGATTGAAAGATATATCAATGACGCGGGTATTGGCCGGCTGATTGAAAGATATATCAATGATGCGGGTATTGGAGGCCTGATTGAAAGATATATCAATGACTCCGGTATTGGAGGCCCGATTGAAAGATATATCAATGACACAGGTATTGGAGGCCCGATTGACAGATATATCAATGATGCATGTATTGGAGGCCCGATTGACAGATATATCAATGACGCAGGTATTGGCGGCCTGATTGAAAGATATATCAATTACGCGGGTATTGGCGGCCCGATTTAAAGATATATCAATGACGCGGGAATTGGCGGCCCGATTGAAAGATATATCAATGACGCGGGTATTGGAGGCCCGATTGACAGATATATCAATGATGCGGGTATTGGAGGCTCGATTGACAGATATATCAATGACGCAGGTATTGGCGGCCCGATTTAAAGATATATCAATGACGCGGGTATTGGAGGCCCGATTGAAAGATATATCAATGATGCGGGTATTGGAGGCCTGATTGAAAGATATATCAATGATGCGGGTATTGGAGGCTCCATTGACAGATATATCAATGATGCAGGTATTGGCGGCCCGATTTAAAGATATATCAATGATGCGGGTATTGGAGGCCAGATTGAAAGATATATCAATGACGCAGGTATTGGAGGCCTGATTGAAAGATATATCAATGACGCGGGTATTGACGGCCCGATTGAAAGATATCAATGACGTGGGTATTGGAGGCCTGATTGAAAGATATATCAATGACGCGGGTATTGGAGGCCCGATTGAAAGATATATCAATGACGCGGGTATTGGAGGCCTGATTGAAAGACATATCAATGACGCGGGTATTGGAGGCCCGATTGAAAGATATATCAATGACGTGGGTATTGGCAGCCCGATTGAAAGATATATCAATGACGTGGGTATTGGAGGCCCGATTGAAAGATATATCAATGACGCGGGTATTGACGGCCCGATTGAAAGATATCAATGACGCGGGTATTGGAGGCCTGATTGAAAGATATATCACTGACGCGGGTATTGTAGGCCCGATTGAAAGATATATCAATGACGCGGGTATTGGCAGCCCGATTGAAAGATATATCAATGACGTGAGTATTGGAGGCCCGATTGAAAGATATATCAATGACGCGGGTATTGACGGCCCGATTGAAAGATATCAATGACGCGGGTATTGGAGACCTGATTGAAAGATATATCAATGACGCGGGTATTGGAGGCCCGATTGAAAGATATATCAATGACGCGGTCATTGGAGGCCTGATTGAAAGACATATCAATGACGCAGGTATTGGAGGCCTGATTGAAAGACATATCAATGACGCGGGTATTGGAGGCCTGATTGAAAGACACCTCAATGACGCGGGTATTGGATGCCTGATTGAAATACATATCAATGACACGGGTATTGGAGGCCCGATTGAAAGAAATACCAATGACGTGGGTATTGGCAGCCCGATTGAAAGATATATCAATGACGCGGGTATTGGAGGCCTGATTGAAAGATATATCAATGACGCGGGTATTGGCGGCCCGATTTAAAGATATATCAATGATGCGGGTATTGGAAGCCCGATTGAAAGATATGTCAATGACGCAGGGATTGGTAGCCCGATTGAAAGATATATCAATGAGGCGGGTATTGGAGGCCCGATTGAAAGATATATCAATGACGCGGGTATTGGCGGCCCGATTGAAAGACATCAATGACGCAGGTATTGGCGGCCCGATTGAAGGCCTGATTGAAAGGTATATCAATGACGCGAGTATTGGAGGCCCGATTGAAAGATATATCAATGACGCGGGTAATGGAGGCCCGATTGAAAGATATATCAATGACGCGGGTATTGGAGGCCTGATTGAAAGACACATCAATGACGCGGGTATTGAAGGCCTGATTGAAAGGTATATCAATGACGCGAGTATTGGAAGCCCGATTGAAAGATACATCAATGACGCGGGTATTGGAGGCCCGATTGAAAGATATATCAATGACGCGGGTATTGGAGGCCCGATTGAAAGATATATCAATGACGCGGGTATTGGCCAGCTGATTGAAAGATATATCAATGATGAGGTATTGGAGGCTCAATTAAAAGATATATCAATGACGTGGGTATTGGCAGCCCGATTGAAAGACATATCAATGACGCAGGTATTGGAGGCCTGATTGAAAGATATATCAATGACGTGGGTATTGGAGGCTCAATTAAAACATATATCAATGACGTGGGTATTGGCGGCCCGATTGAAAGATATATCAATGACGCGGGTATTGGCGGCCCGATTGAAAGATATATCAATAACACGGGTATTGGCGGCCCGATTGAAAGATATATCAATGACGCAGGTATTGGAGGCCCGATTGACAGATATATCAATGATGCAGGTATTGGAGGCCCGATTGACAGATATATCAATGACGCGGGTATTCGAGGCCCGATTGACAGATATATCAATGATGCAGGTATTGGAGGCTTGATTGACAGATATATCAATGACGCAGGTATTGGCGGCCCGATTGAAAGATACATCAATGACGCGGGTATTGGAGGCCCGATTGAAAGATATATCAATGACGCGGGTATTGGAGGCCTGATTGAAAGACACATCAATGACGCGGGTATTGGAGGCCCGAGTGAAAGACATATCAATGATGCGGGTATTGGAGGCCCGATTGAAAGATATATCAATGACGTGGGTATTGGCAGCCCGATTGAAAGACATATCAATGACGCAGGTATTGGAAGCCTGATTGAAAGATATATCAATGACGTGGGTATTGGAGGGTCAATTAAAAGATATATCAATGACGTGGGTATTGGCGGCCCGATTGAAAGATATATCAATGACGCGGGTATTGGCGGCCCGATTGAAAGATATATCAATAACACGGGTATTGGCGGCCCGATTGAAAGATATATCAATGACGCAGGTATTGGAGGCCCGATTGACAGATATATCAATGATGCAGGTATTGGAGGCTCGATTGACAGATATATCAATGACGCAGGTATTGGCGGCCTGATTGAAAGATATATCAATGACGCGGGTATTGGCGGCCCGATTGAAAGATATATCAACGACGCGGGTATTGGAGGCCCGATTGAAAGATATATCAATGACGCGGGTATTGGAGGCCTGATTGAAAGACACATCAATGACGCGGGTATTGGAGGCCCGATTGAAAGACATATCAATGATGCGGGTATTGGAGGCCCGATTGAAAGATATATCAATGACGTGGGTATTGGCAGCCCGATTGAAAGACATATCAATGACGCAGGTATTGGAGGCCTGATTGAAAGATATATCGATGACGCGGGTATTGGAGGCTCAATTAAAAGATATATCAATGACGTGGGTATTGGCGGCCCGATTGAAAGATATATCAATGACGCGGGTATTGGCGGCCCGATTGAAAGATATATCAATAACACGGGTATTGGCGGCCCGATTGAAAGATATATCAATGACGCAAGTATTGGAGGCCCGATTGACAGATATATCAATGATGCAGGTATTGGAGGCCCGATTGACAGATATATCAATGACGCGGGTATTCGAGGCCCGATTGACAGATATATCAATGATGCAGGTATTGGAGGCCCGATTGACAGATATATCAATGATGCAGGTATTGGCGGCCTGATTGAAAGATATATCAATGACGCGGGTATTGGCTGCCCGATTTAAACATATATCATTGACGCAGGTATTGGAGGCCCGATTGACAGATATATCAATGATGCGGCTATTGGAGGCTCGATTGCCAGATATATCAATGACGCGGGTATTGGCGGCCTGATTTAAAGATATATCAATGACGCGGGTAATGGAAGCCCGATTGAAAGATATATCAACGACGCGGGTATTGGAGGCCCGATTGAAAGATATATCAATGACGCGGGTATTGGAGGCCCGCTTGAAAGATATATCAATGATGCGGGTATTGGCGACCCAATTGAAAGACATCAATGATGCAGGTATTGGCGGCCCGATTGAAGGCCTGATAGAAAGATATATCAATGACACGCGTATTGGAGGCCCGATTGAAAGATATATCAATGACGCGGGTATTGGAGGCCTGATTGAAAGATATATCAATGATGCAGGTGTTGGAGTCCTGATTGAAAGACATATCAATGACGCAGGTATTGGAGGCCTGATTGAAAGATATATCAATGACGCGGGTATTGGTGGCCCGATTGAAAGATATATCAATGACGCGGGTATTGGCGGCCCGATTGAAAGATATATCAATGACGTGGGTAGTGGTGGCCCGATTGAAAGATATATCAATTATGCGGGTACTGGAGGCCCGATTGAAAGATATATCAATGATGTGGGTATTGGCGGCCCGATTGAAAGATATATCAATGACGCGGGTATTGGAGACCTGATTGAAAGATATATCAATGATGCGGGTATTGGCCACCTGATTGAAAGATATATCAATGAGGCGGGTATTGGAGGCCCGATAGAGATATATCAATGACGCGGGTATTGGAGGCCCGATTGAAAGATATATCAATGACGTGTGTATTGGCGGCCCGATTGAAAGATATATCAATGACGCGGGTATTGGTGGCCCAATTCAAAGATATATCAATGACGTGGGTATTGGAAGCCCGATTGAAAGATATATCAATGACGTGGGTATTGGAGACCCGATTGAAAGATATATCAATGACGCAGGTATTGGAAGCCCGATTGAAAGATATATCAATGACACATGTATTGGCGGCCTGATTGAAAGATATATCAATGACGCGGGTATTGGAGGCCTGATTGACAGATATATCAATGACACGGGTATTGGAGGCACGATTGAAAGATATATCAATGATGCGGGTATTGGAGGCCCGATTGAAAGATATATCAATGACCTGGGTATTGGAGGCCCGATTTTAAGATATATCAATGTCGCGGGTATTGGTGGCCCGATTGAAAGATATATCAATGACGCTGGTATTGTCAGCCCGATTGAAAGATATATCAATGACGCGGGTATTGGAGGCCGATTGAAAGATATATCAATGACGTGGGTATTGGCGGCCCGATTGAAAGATATATCAATGACACGGGTATTGGAGGCCCGATTGAAAGATATCAAAGACGCGGGTATTGGCGGCCCGATTGAAAGATATATCAATGACGGGGGTATTGGCGGCCCGATTGAAAGATATATCAATGACGCGGGTATTGGCAGCCCGATTGAAAGATATATCAATGACGTGGGTATTGGAGGCCCGATTGAAAGATATCAATGACGCGGGTATTGGCAGCCCGATTGAAAGATATATCAATGATGCAGGTATAGCAGGCCTGATTGAAAGATATATCAATGACACGCGTATTGGCGGCCCGATTGAAAGATATATCAATGATCGGGTATTGGTGGCCTGATTGAAAGATATATCAATGACGCGGGTATTGGTGACCCGATTGAAAGATATATCAATAACGCGGGTATTGGTGGCCCGATTGAAAGATATATCAATGACGTGGGTATTGGCGGCCCGATTGAAAGATATATCAATGACGTGGGTATTAGAGGCCCGATTGAAAGATATATCAATGACGTGGGTATTGGAGGCCCGATTGAAAGATATCAATGACGCAGGTATTGGCAGCCCGATTGAAAGATATATCAATGATGCAGGTATTGGAGGCCTGATTGAAAGATATATCAATGACGCGGGTATTGGAGGCCCGATTGAAAGATATATCAATGACGCTGGTATTGGAGGCCCGATTGAAAGATATATCAATGACGCGCGTATTGGCGGCCCGATTGAAAGATATATCAATGATCGGGTATTGGTGGCCTGATTGAAAGATATATCAATGATGCGGGTATTGGCGACCCGATTGAAAGATATATCAATGACGTGGGTATTGGCGGCCCGATTGAAAGATATATCAATGACGTGGGTATTGGAGGCCCGATTGAAAGATATATCAATGACCCGGGTATTGGAGGCCCGATTGAAAGATATATCAAGTACGCGGGTAGTGGCGGCCCGATTGAAAGATATATCAATAACGTGGGTAATGGCGGCCCGATTGAAAGATATATCAATGACGCGGGTATTGGAGGCCCGATTGAAAGATATATCAATGATGTGGGCATTGGCGGCCCGATTGAAAGATATACCAATGACGCGGGTATTGGAGGCCCGATTGAAAGATATCTCAATGATGTGGGTATTGGCGGCCCGATTGAAAGATATATCAATGATGCGGGTATTGGCGGCCCGATTGACAGATATATCAATGATGCAGGTATTGGAGGCCCGATTGACAGATATATCAATGACGCGGGTATTCGAGGCCCGATTGACAGATATATCAATGATGCAGGTATTGGAGGCTTGATTGACAGATATATCAATGACGCAGGTATTGGCGGCCCGATTGAAAGATACATCAATGACGCGGGTATTGGAGGCCCGATTGAAAGATATATCAATGACGCGGGTATTGGAGGCCTGATTGAAAGATATATCAATGACGCGGGTATTGGAGGCCCGATTGAAAGATACATCAATGACGCGGGTATTGGAGGCCCGATTGAAAGATATATCAATGACGCGGGTATTGGAGGCCCGATTGAAAGATATATCAATGACGCGGGTATTGGCCGGCTGATTGAAAGATATATCAATGATGCGGGTATTGGAGGCCTGATTGAAAGATATATCAATGACTCCGGTATTGGAGGCCCGATTGAAAGATATATCAATGACACAGGTATTGGAGGCCCGATTGACAGATATATCAATGATGCATGTATTGGAGGCCCGATTGACAGATATATCAATGACGCAGGTATTGGCGGCCTGATTGAAAGATATATCAATTACGCGGGTATTGGCGGCCCGATTTAAAGATATATCAATGACGCGGGAATTGGCGGCCCGATTGAAAGATATATCAATGACGCGGGTATTGGAGGCCCGATTGACAGATATATCAATGATGCGGGTATTGGAGGCTCGATTGACAGATATATCAATGACGCAGGTATTGGCGGCCCGATTTAAAGATATATCAATGACGCGGGTATTGGAGGCCCGATTGAAAGATATATCAATGATGCGGGTATTGGAGGCCTGATTGAAAGATATATCAATGATGCGGGTATTGGAGGCTCCATTGACAGATATATCAATGATGCAGGTATTGGCGGCCCGATTTAAAGATATATCAATGATGCGGGTATTGGAGGCCAGATTGAAAGATATATCAATGACGCAGGTATTGGAGGCCTGATTGAAAGATATATCAATGACGCGGGTATTGACGGCCCGATTGAAAGATATCAATGACGTGGGTATTGGAGGCCTGATTGAAAGATATATCAATGACGCGGGTATTGGAGGCCCGATTGAAAGATATATCAATGACGCGGGTATTGGAGGCCTGATTGAAAGACATATCAATGACGCGGGTATTGGAGGCCCGATTGAAAGATATATCAATGACGTGGGTATTGGCAGCCCGATTGAAAGATATATCAATGACGTGGGTATTGGAGGCCCGATTGAAAGATATATCAATGACGCGGGTATTGACGGCCCGATTGAAAGATATCAATGACGCGGGTATTGGAGGCCTGATTGAAAGATATATCACTGACGCGGGTATTGTAGGCCCGATTGAAAGATATATCAATGACGCGGGTATTGGCAGCCCGATTGAAAGATATATCAATGACGTGAGTATTGGAGGCCCGATTGAAAGATATATCAATGACGCGGGTATTGACGGCCCGATTGAAAGATATCAATGACGCGGGTATTGGAGACCTGATTGAAAGATATATCAATGACGCGGGTATTGGAGGCCCGATTGAAAGATATATCAATGACGCGGTCATTGGAGGCCTGATTGAAAGACATATCAATGACGCAGGTATTGGAGGCCTGATTGAAAGACATATCAATGACGCGGGTATTGGAGGCCTGATTGAAAGACACCTCAATGACGCGGGTATTGGATGCCTGATTGAAATACATATCAATGACACGGGTATTGGAGGCCCGATTGAAAGAAATACCAATGACGTGGGTATTGGCAGCCCGATTGAAAGATATATCAATGACGCGGGTATTGGAGGCCTGATTGAAAGATATATCAATGACGCGGGTATTGGCGGCCCGATTTAAAGATATATCAATGATGCGGGTATTGGAAGCCCGATTGAAAGATATGTCAATGACGCAGGGATTGGTAGCCCGATTGAAAGATATATCAATGAGGCGGGTATTGGAGGCCCGATTGAAAGATATATCAATGACGCGGGTATTGGCGGCCCGATTGAAAGACATCAATGACGCAGGTATTGGCGGCCCGATTGAAGGCCTGATTGAAAGGTATATCAATGACGCGAGTATTGGAGGCCCGATTGAAAGATATATCAATGACGCGGGTAATGGAGGCCCGATTGAAAGATATATCAATGACGCGGGTATTGGAGGCCTGATTGAAAGACACATCAATGACGCGGGTATTGAAGGCCTGATTGAAAGGTATATCAATGACGCGAGTATTGGAAGCCCGATTGAAAGATACATCAATGACGCGGGTATTGGAGGCCCGATTGAAAGATATATCAATGACGCGGGTATTGGAGGCCCGATTGAAAGATATATCAATGACGCGGGTATTGGCCAGCTGATTGAAAGATATATCAATGATGAGGTATTGGAGGCTCAATTAAAAGATATATCAATGACGTGGGTATTGGCAGCCCGATTGAAAGACATATCAATGACGCAGGTATTGGAGGCCTGATTGAAAGATATATCAATGACGTGGGTATTGGAGGCTCAATTAAAACATATATCAATGACGTGGGTATTGGCGGCCCGATTGAAAGATATATCAATGACGCGGGTATTGGCGGCCCGATTGAAAGATATATCAATAACACGGGTATTGGCGGCCCGATTGAAAGATATATCAATGACGCAGGTATTGGAGGCCCGATTGACAGATATATCAATGATGCAGGTATTGGAGGCCCGATTGACAGATATATCAATGACGCGGGTATTCGAGGCCCGATTGACAGATATATCAATGATGCAGGTATTGGAGGCTTGATTGACAGATATATCAATGACGCAGGTATTGGCGGCCCGATTGAAAGATACATCAATGACGCGGGTATTGGAGGCCCGATTGAAAGATATATCAATGACGCGGGTATTGGAGGCCTGATTGAAAGACACATCAATGACGCGGGTATTGGAGGCCCGAGTGAAAGACATATCAATGATGCGGGTATTGGAGGCCCGATTGAAAGATATATCAATGACGTGGGTATTGGCAGCCCGATTGAAAGACATATCAATGACGCAGGTATTGGAAGCCTGATTGAAAGATATATCAATGACGTGGGTATTGGAGGGTCAATTAAAAGATATATCAATGACGTGGGTATTGGCGGCCCGATTGAAAGATATATCAATGACGCGGGTATTGGCGGCCCGATTGAAAGATATATCAATAACACGGGTATTGGCGGCCCGATTGAAAGATATATCAATGACGCAGGTATTGGAGGCCCGATTGACAGATATATCAATGATGCAGGTATTGGAGGCTCGATTGACAGATATATCAATGACGCAGGTATTGGCGGCCTGATTGAAAGATATATCAATGACGCGGGTATTGGCGGCCCGATTGAAAGATATATCAACGACGCGGGTATTGGAGGCCCGATTGAAAGATATATCAATGACGCGGGTATTGGAGGCCTGATTGAAAGACACATCAATGACGCGGGTATTGGAGGCCCGATTGAAAGACATATCAATGATGCGGGTATTGGAGGCCCGATTGAAAGATATATCAATGACGTGGGTATTGGCAGCCCGATTGAAAGACATATCAATGACGCAGGTATTGGAGGCCTGATTGAAAGATATATCGATGACGCGGGTATTGGAGGCTCAATTAAAAGATATATCAATGACGTGGGTATTGGCGGCCCGATTGAAAGATATATCAATGACGCGGGTATTGGCGGCCCGATTGAAAGATATATCAATAACACGGGTATTGGCGGCCCGATTGAAAGATATATCAATGACGCAAGTATTGGAGGCCCGATTGACAGATATATCAATGATGCAGGTATTGGAGGCCCGATTGACAGATATATCAATGACGCGGGTATTCGAGGCCCGATTGACAGATATATCAATGATGCAGGTATTGGAGGCCCGATTGACAGATATATCAATGATGCAGGTATTGGCGGCCTGATTGAAAGATATATCAATGACGCGGGTATTGGCTGCCCGATTTAAACATATATCATTGACGCAGGTATTGGAGGCCCGATTGACAGATATATCAATGATGCGGCTATTGGAGGCTCGATTGCCAGATATATCAATGACGCGGGTATTGGCGGCCTGATTTAAAGATATATCAATGACGCGGGTAATGGAAGCCCGATTGAAAGATATATCAACGACGCGGGTATTGGAGGCCCGATTGAAAGATATATCAATGACGCGGGTATTGGAGGCCCGCTTGAAAGATATATCAATGATGCGGGTATTGGCGACCCAATTGAAAGACATCAATGATGCAGGTATTGGCGGCCCGATTGAAGGCCTGATAGAAAGATATATCAATGACACGTGTATTGGAGGCCCGATTGAAAGATATATCAATGACGCGGGTATTGGAGGCCTGATTGAAAGATATATCAATGATGCAGGTGTTGGAGTCCTGATTGAAAGACATATCAATGACGCAGGTATTGGAGGCCTGATTGAAAGATATATCAATGACGCGGGTATTGGTGGCCCGATTGAAAGATATATCAATGACGCGGGTATTGGCGGCCCGATTGAAAGATATATCAATGACGTGGGTAGTGGTGGCCCGATTGAAAGATATATCAATTATGCGGGTACTGGAGGCCCGATTGAAAGATATATCAATGATGTGGGTATTGGCGGCCCGATTGAAAGATATATCAATGACGCGGGTATTGGAGACCTGATTGAAAGATATATCAATGATGCGGGTATTGGCCACCTGATTGAAAGATATATCAATGAGGCGGGTATTGGAGGCCCGATAGAGATATATCAATGACGCGGGTATTGGAGGCCCGATTGAAAGATATATCAATGACGTGTGTATTGGCGGCCCGATTGAAAGATATATCAATGACGCGGGTATTGGTGGCCCAATTCAAAGATATATCAATGACGTGGGTATTGGAAGCCCGATTGAAAGATATATCAATGACGTGGGTATTGGAGACCCGATTGAAAGATATATCAATGACGCAGGTATTGGAAGCCCGATTGAAAGATATATCAATGACACATGTATTGGCGGCCTGATTGAAAGATATATCAATGACGCGGGTATTGGAGGCCTGATTGACAGATATATCAATGACACGGGTATTGGAGGCACGATTGAAAGATATATCAATGATGCGGGTATTGGAGGCCCGATTGAAAGATATATCAATGACCTGGGTATTGGAGGCCCGATTTTAAGATATATCAATGTCGCGGGTATTGGTGGCCCGATTGAAAGATATATCAATGACGCTGGTATTGTCAGCCCGATTGAAAGATATATCAATGACGCGGGTATTGGAGGCCGATTGAAAGATATATCAATGACGTGGGTATTGGCGGCCCGATTGAAAGATATATCAATGACACGGGTATTGGAGGCCCGATTGAAAGATATCAAAGACGCGGGTATTGGCGGCCCGATTGAAAGATATATCAATGACGGGGGTATTGGCGGCCCGATTGAAAGATATATCAATGACGCGGGTATTGGCAGCCCGATTGAAAGATATATCAATGACGTGGGTATTGGAGGCCCGATTGAAAGATATCAATGACGCGGGTATTGGCAGCCCGATTGAAAGATATATCAATGATGCAGGTATAGCAGGCCTGATTGAAAGATATATCAATGACACGCGTATTGGCGGCCCGATTGAAAGATATATCAATGATCGGGTATTGGTGGCCTGATTGAAAGATATATCAATGACGCGGGTATTGGTGACCCGATTGAAAGATATATCAATAACGCGGGTATTGGTGGCCCGATTGAAAGATATATCAATGACGTGGGTATTGGCGGCCCGATTGAAAGATATATCAATGACGTGGGTATTAGAGGCCCGATTGAAAGATATATCAATGACGTGGGTATTGGAGGCCCGATTGAAAGATATCAATGACGCAGGTATTGGCAGCCCGATTGAAAGATATATCAATGATGCAGGTATTGGAGGCCTGATTGAAAGATATATCAATGACGCGGGTATTGGAGGCCCGATTGAAAGATATATCAATGACGCTGGTATTGGAGGCCCGATTGAAAGATATATCAATGACGCGCGTATTGGCGGCCCGATTGAAAGATATATCAATGATCGGGTATTGGTGGCCTGATTGAAAGATATATCAATGATGCGGGTATTGGCGACCCGATTGAAAGATATATCAATGACGTGGGTATTGGCGGCCCGATTGAAAGATATATCAATGACGTGGGTATTGGAGGCCCGATTGAAAGATATATCAATGACCCGGGTATTGGAGGCCCGATTGAAAGATATATCAAGTACGCGGGTAGTGGCGGCCCGATTGAAAGATATATCAATAACGTGGGTAATGGCGGCCCGATTGAAAGATATATCAATGACGCGGGTATTGGAGGCCCGATTGAAAGATATATCAATGATGTGGGCATTGGCGGCCCGATTGAAAGATATACCAATGACGCGGGTATTGGAGGCCCGATTGAAAGATATCTCAATGACGTGGGTATTGGCGGCCCGATTGAAAGATATATCAATGATGCGGGTATTGGAGGCCTGATTGACAGATATATCAATGACGCGGGAATTGGCCACCTGATTGAAAGATGTATCAATGACACAGGTATTGGCGGCCCGATTGAAAGATATATCAATGACGTGGGTATTGGAGGCCCGATTGAATGATATATCAATGACACAGGTATTGGAGGCCCGATTGAAAGATATATCAATAACACGGGTATTGGCCACCTGATTGAAAGATGTATCAATGACACAGGTATTGGAGGCCCAATTGACAGATATATCAATGACGCGGGTATTGGCCACCTGATTGAAAGATGTATCAATGACGCGGGTATTGGCCACCTGATTGAAAGATATATCAATGACGTGGGTATTGGCGGCCCGATTGAAAGATATATCAATAACACGGGTATTGGCGGCCCGATTGAAAGATATATCAATGATGCGGGTATTGGAGGACCGATTGACAGATATATCAATGACGCGGGTATTGGCCACCTGATTGAAAGATGTATCAATGACACAGGTATTGGCCACCTGATTGAAAGATGTATCAATGACACAGGTATTGGCGGCCCGATTGAAAGATATATCAATGAAGTGGGTATTGGCGGCCCGATTCAAAGATATATCAATAACACGGGAATTGGCGGCCCGATTGAAAGATATATCAATAACACGGGTATTGGAGGACCGATTGACAGAAATATCAATGACGCGGGTATTGGCGGCCCGATTGAAAGATATATCAATGACGTGGGTAGTGGTGGCCCGATTGAAAGATATATCAATGACGCGGGTACTGGAGGCCCGATTGAAAGATATATCAATGATGTGGGTATTGGCGGCCCGATTGAAAGATATATCAATGACGCGGGTATTGGAGACCTGATTGAAAGATATATCAATGATGCGGGTATTGGCGGCCTGATTGAAAGATATATCAATGAGGCGGGTATTGGAGGCCCGATAGAGATATATCAATGACGCGGGTATTGGAGGCCCGATTGAAAGATATATCAATGACGTGTGTATTGGCGGCCGATTGAAAGATATATCAATGACGCGGGTATTGGTGGCCCAATTCAAAGATATATCAATGACGTGGGTATTGGATGCCCGATTGAAAGATATATCAATGACGTGGGTATTGGAGACCCGATTGAAAGATATATCAATGACGCAGGTATTGGAAGCCCGATTGAAAGATATATCAATGACACAGGTATTGGCGGCCTGATTGAAAGATATATCAATGAGGCGGGTATTGGAGGCCTGATTGACAGATATATCAATGACGCGGGTATTGGAGGCACGATTGAAAGATATATCAATGATGCGGGTATTGGAGGCCCGATTGAAAGATATATCAATGACGTGGGTATTGGAGGCCCGATTTTAAGATATATCAATGTTGCGGGTATTGGTGGCCCGATTGAAAGATATATCAATGACGCTGGTATTGTCGGCCCGATTGAAAGATATATCAATGACGCGGGTATTGGCAGCCCGATTGAAAGATATATCAATGACGTGGGTATTGGAGGCCCGATTGAAAGATATCAATGACGCGGGTATTGGTGGCCCGATTGAAAGATATATCAATGACGTGGGTATTGGCGGCCCGATTGAAAGATATATCAATGACGTGGGTATTGGAGGCCCGATTGAAAGATATATCA